>WNGS01116385.1:0-20922 GCA_020271785.1 Procambarus virginalis
GAAGGGAGAGGGGGACGGACACGTGGTGAGCAAGGTCCTACGCTTGAACCAATTTCAACGTGGATCACGATGCCTGAGCCAGCCAAGACTTGACCCATGTAGGTATGAATACCTGCTGAAGGCCCCGGGGGTGACAAGAAGAACCGTATCTCCTTCATTCCAACACAATGAACGTAGAAAGGTGCGTTGTCTGAGCTTTGTGTATGGCGAGGCAGGTACAGTGTATGGGTGAGGGTGAGGGGAGGGTCGCCGCCGTCTCAGTGCCGCCACCCACCAGCCCCAGGCGGGGGGAGGGGGGAGTGATGGGGGAGGCTCTCGAGCTGCCTACAGTGATGTTAGTGGAAAGTTAGTGCGTTCATAAGCAAATCGGTGAGTGTAGTGTTAAAAACAAAGTGCACTAGTGATTTCCCCGAGTGTTGATAGTGTGTAACAAGTGTGACGGCGGCCTCCCTCGCGTGCCCCCCTCCACCACCCCCGCCCGCCATCTTCCCCCACCCCGCTACCTGCGCCCGACCCAGCCAGCCGCCCATCAACACACAGCCTACCCACACACGGTGCCCAGGCCATGCCCAACTCCCCCAGGAGGGTAATGCTTGCCGTGTTACTCTCCACCCGGGAAGGAGAGGGTGCACTCAGTGGGCAGCCAGGCGTCATCACATCTAGGCATGGCACATGTCGCACCTGACACACAGCCTCTTTCCAGCCAAGAAGATGACCAACCAAGAGGAAACTGTCAAGTGTGTGGCAGACGGTATCGTCTCAATGGAGATGGAACTATCCGCTGTCATTCTGTCAATTCAGGTGGTTGTCTAGGGTCTAGGCGCCTGCCCCGGGGCAGTGACGATGGACAACCTGCTGCAGGAGCGAGGAACAATACCTCCCTCAACTTCATTTCAGCAGATAATCTGCTTGAAGCAGTCA
Source organism: Procambarus virginalis (assembly GCA_020271785.1). NCBI lineage: Eukaryota > Metazoa > Arthropoda > Malacostraca > Decapoda > Cambaridae > Procambarus > Procambarus virginalis. Next base: position 922 of record WNGS01116385.1, read on the forward strand.
AAGCGACGTCCACCAGGACCTTGCCCCACATCCCCAAGGCTGCCCGTCACCAAGCAGCAGCCAAACTCACCAGTCTGCTGACAAAGGTCAACAATGCTCCCAGAACCTCTGGATCGTGGCACAATCTCCTTCTATTTGGGAATGCATGCCTAGCATTACCGCCCAGGAGAGACAAGTCATTAGCAACCTCGGTAATCAGGGCACTTAATGAATTCCCCAGAGCAGACAACCTGGTCCGCCTCCCCCCTCGTGCCAAGAACACCAGCCGCAGGACGACCAACAATAACTCATCTGAGAACCACAAAATGAGAGCACAGATCACCAGGAAAATAGAAGAGGGCAATACCACAGGTGCCATCAGAATCATGACCAGCGATGACACTATTGCCCCCAGGAACGCCACGACAGCAGAGGCTCTTCAAGACAAACACCCACGCAGAGCCCCAGACAGCAGCAGGGATCCCCAGGAAAACAATGTGGCATAGAACCCTTGACTGTTCGAGAATCTGAGGTGTACAAAGCAGCCATGTCTTTCCCAACAGGTTCAGCAGGGGGCTTTACAGGTCTAAGACCCCAGCACATCAAACAAATGCTGAACCCGGTGCTTGGAGATGCTGCAAAGGACCTTCTAGTGGAACTTACCAGATTCTCCAACATGTGTTTGGCTGGCGGCATCCCTGAGGATATCAGGCCTGTCTTTTATGGAGCAGCACTCTGTGCTCTAAAGAAGAAGGATAGGGGTATCAGGCCCATTGCCGTTGGCAACACCCTCCGACGCCTCGTAGCTAAGGCTGCAGTGAGATCTATCAGCCAGGAAGCAGCCACCTTGCTGAAACCTCATCAGCTCGGGTTTGGGATTCCCCTAGGTTGTGAAGCTGCAGCACATGCAGCGCGGGCTTACATTGCTGATCTCCCGGACCAGAAGGCACTAGTAAAGCTTGACTTCAAAAATGCTTTCAATCAAGTCAGACGAGACGCTGTCCTCAGGGCTGTACACAACCATTTCCGTCCCCTTTACCCGTTCATCCGATCGTGCTACAGTGGGGACTCTAAGCTTCTTTTTGGGGAACATGAAATAAACTCCTGTGAAGGTGTCCAACAAGGTGACCCCTTAGCACCCCTCCTTTTCTGCCTAGCTATCAAAGAGGTCACTGATAGTCTGACAAGCGAGCTAAACATCTGGTACCTGGATGATGGCACTCTCGCTGGAACCCCGGAAACCATTTTGGAGGATATAAGGAAAATCCAGGAGCAGGGAGCAGCCTTAGGCCTCATTCTCAATGCATCCAAGTGTGAAATAATCTCCCGCAACCAAGACATCACTGGGCAAATACAAAATGTTCTTCCAGACATTCTCGTTGTCGAGCCACCGGACTGCACTCTCCTGGGTGCCCCCATTGGCCCACGGGCAATCGAGGAGGTCCTGGCTGCAAAAATCACTGATCTAAAGAGAATGCTGGACAGGATTGACAAGATTGATGCCCATGATGCTCTCTTTCTCCTCACAAGATGCCTGTCTCTCCCTAAGTTGACGTACTTTCTGAGATGTTCTCCATCCTACAGCAGCCCTAAGTTAAATGTGTATGACACCCTTCTGAGGTCCATGCTGGTGAAAGTCCTGAACCTGCCATTGGACGACTCTCAGTGGGAGCAAGCAACCCTTCCTGTAAGACTTGGCGGCCTTGGTGTCCGCACAGCCTCCCAAATTGCTCTACCAGCCTTCCTTTCCTCCTCCCACGCATCGCACGACCTCGTCAGAGATATCTTACCTGCAACCCTGAGAGATTCAGCAGGAATACACGATCCTGCTTTCACTGAATGTTCAAATCAGTGGGGTGTTCTCGCAGCCCCAGCAACCATTATAGAGCCAACAAAACAACACAAACAGTCCGGCTGGGACCACCCTCTAGTGGAAAAAGTAGCTGATGCTATGCTCAGCGCCGCAACATCAGACAAGGAGAAAGCCCGCCTCAGAGCAGTGCGTGCCCCCCATGCAGGAGACTTCCTCCTGGCAGTACCCATGTCAACAATGGGCACGCGCCTAGATCCAGAATCCCTTCGTGTAGCAGTGGCCCTCCGCCTTGGTGCCCCAATTCACACTGAATACAAGTGTATTTGCAACAGGGTGGAAGCAGACCAATACGGACTGCATGGGTTGCATTGCGGAAGCACAAAGGGCTGGCATGCAAGACACAACGAGGTCAATGACATCATCAAGAGAAGCCTCGTCTCAGCTAAGTGCCCAGCGGAGAGAGAACCTCGCATCCTAGGGGTCCAAAACCCGGATTTCCCCGCACTTCGCCCTGATGGCATCACCATATACTCATGGAAGGAGGGTAGACAGTTGGTGTGGGACTACACATGTGTATCCACCCTGGCTGACACCTATGTACACTTCGGAGCTGATCAAGCAGGTGGGGCAGCCAACCACAGGGAAACAGCAAAATCTCTCAAATACAGGCGACTGGCAGGTCAATACCTCTTTGTTCCCATAGCGTCTGAGACGCATGGCCCCTGGGGCAAGAGTGCCTTGGGATTTCTCAAGGAATTGGGTTCCAAGCTCATTGACGTCACCAGAGACCCAAGGGCTTGCAGTTTTTTGTTTCAGCGCCTCAGTGTGGCGATCCAGAGGGGAAATGCTTGCTGCGTCCTCGGTTCCTGTCCGGAAGCGGAGGAGCTTCAAGAGATCCATAACCTTTAGGCATTTGTCTTGTATGTTTTGTAACCTTTAAAAACACAATAAAGCATAAAAAAAAGGAAGGGGGTGGTAGGAGAAAAGCACACAGAAACTGTATTGGAGGGGACCTACATTCCCTCCAATGCGTTATGTGTGATTTCCTCCGAGGCTATGGGTCCCCCTTCTTCCAGCCAGAGGTGGTACTCCCTTCCATGTTGTTTTTATATATATATATATATATATATATATATATATATATATATATATATATATATATATATATATATATATTATGATTTAAACAGCTTCATCTTTCATTTTATACCCGCGTTTTGGGTGAGGTGATATGTTACAACAGTTTTTAATGAGGTGAACAAAACTTTCAAAAAGGACAGAACACGAAACAATGGATATTAATTGGATATTAATTGGGTAAATTGAAGGTATGAATGGAAGTAACTGCGGAAGGGCCTATTGGCCCATATTTCTTGATGCTTCTATATTGGAGCGGGGTCTTGAAGTGGGTGTATATTGGAGCGGGGTCTTGAAGTGGGTATATATATATATATATATATATATATATATATATATATATATATATATATATATATATATATATATATATATATATATATATATATATCACTAAGAACTCTTTGACCCGGCCAGGATTCGAACCCATGCCGTCCAGGATCACCCCTAAACGTACACAGTACCGTGACCACCGCACCATTGATCGTCTAAGTGATATATGGCTTGCGCGTTCATGCAGCTTCTCACATATATATATATATATATATATATATATATATATATATATATATATATATATGTATATATATATATATATATATAAATATATATATATATATATATATATATATATATATATATATATATATATATATATATATATTGTGACGGTGTTCCCACCCTTCTAATTCTCCCACGCCTGCTGTAAGAGTCATGTCCACTATTCCCGAGCGTTCTCTACATTGCAGGCATCAATTGAACATATGTGGGAGAGAACAGTATTCTCGAAGAGCCGAGAAATTTGCGAAAATGTAGCATTTTGGCCTGTGGGATAGGCCCTTTAGGGAGCCAATATGGCGCTGGCAAGTCTGTTCTCCCGCCAAAACTGTGTGACGTCAGTGGCGCCAGATTGGTCACCGTCAGCGACATGGCACTGGGAGCCAATGAAAACCAACTTTGGGAAAAGTGACGTCACATAGGCATGGGGAGTCCGGCCGTGTTGGCGCGAGGCGATATCAGTCTTTCACGACACGTCCGAGAGGTAGGACGCGCGATCGGTCATCCTGTCAGAGTGACGGATTTACCGAACTCCGGTGGATTTAAGCGTCTCCAGTTGTTGGCACGCACTCTGTGAGGTCTTCCTGCAACCCAGATGTGGCTCAGATAAGGAATTGACAGAATATTGAGCAACAAGTGCTCAGGGACAGGTGCGTTGCAAGAAGTGGGCCGGGCATCGACGTGTGTCGTCATTGGCGGTTCACCAGTATAAGAGACAGCTTAGTGGCCGGGCCACCCACCGTGAGTGAACCGGGTTGACAGCCTTGTCAACCAGGTTGAACGTGTGATCGACGATCCTGTCAAGTTTGACAGTAACCCCACCTTCGTGGAACCCTACGAGTCAACAGTTGGATGCAAGCACGTCGAGAAGTCTTCCCAAATACCTAGCGATATATCTAGACGACGAGGGAATTGACAGTGAAGTGAGCTTCAAGTGCTCTGAAGTCGGGTGCTGTGCGTGTGGGGGTTCAAGCAGCCTCGTCTGGGACGGCTGGTAACTTCACAGTGACTTCGTAGTGGTGAGAGGCAGTTCCTCTGGGAGTACAGTGACAAGAACTAATTGGGAAACGTGCGACGACCGCCGAGACGTAGGCTGGCTGCCGTAGTTGGGAGGAAAGTTGACGGCCAGGAGACCGACTTCAACCCTGCGACGTACTGTAGAGGAAGGAGCACGGACCTGCTGTGTACAGAAGCGGCGAGACGCGACATCCTAAGGCGTGGGGCTTGTGTTTCTGGATGGTGAACGAGGCGAGAGCCTGGACCAGGAGCTACAACCCAACTGTCATCCTAGGATAGGTGAAGTAGGTGTTTACAGTTACCCTCCCATTTCCCCTTTAGTTAGCTATATATATTCTTGTCAGGATATTTTATATGTCGTGAGCAAGTCTCACTTGAGTCTAAGTCACAGAGTGCACAGTATGTGGTGAGCCTGCCCAGAGCGCTCACAGTATCAGTTTACATATATATCTATGTGTGGGTGTGTGCAAGCACCAAGATTCATCAGAGAATTTACTGTGACTATTATTATTAATCTCCAGTGAGTATTATTATTATATATATTGGTAGTAAACCAGATATTGGTGTGTTGATCTTATAATCTATTGATATAAATGCCTGTGGATTGATCTCTATAATCTATGATATAAATGCCTGTGGATTGATCTCTATAATCTATTGATATAAATGCCTGTGGATTGATCTCTATAATCTATCGATATAAATGCCTGTGGATTGATCTCTATATTCTATTGATATAAATGCCGTGTGTTGATCTCTATGATCTATTGATATAAATGCCTGTGTATTGATCTTCATGATGTATATATATATATATGCCTGAAATTTGATTACTGATTTATATATGACATGACTGTGTACTGAATAATATCATATACGTGAAGTGATTGCCAGTGATATCTCTGTGAGAGAAAGTATAGATATAAAGAAAAGTTCAGTGATCAAGTGAGTGCATTCACAGTAAATATTATTAAGAATAGAGTAATCTTTTGGTACGGTGAAAAGCCACTGTGAGAGTATTGTGAATAAGATGTTGATCGTGAGGCCAGTGAAATCATAAGTAAGCCATGTGAATGTTGAATAGTGTTTTGGAAAAAGTTAAATAAACGGGGATCGTGACAGAATTAGAAAACAAGTACTAGTCTGTTCCCACGATCGCGAGGGGCCCGGTCAGCTGACATTCTGACAGGTGACACGTGCCGATGTTACCATATCGGTGCGCTCTAGAATATTATGCTATGAATGGAGCAATTGTCATATATTAATCCTGATACATTGATGCATATATATTTCTCGTTGTCTTTTAAGTAAAATACCAAAACTCTTTGGTGTTTGATATCATCCCCTCCATTTATCTTGTGACCGTGTAATGATGTAAAGTAGAGTGACCTGCCTGATACTATATTACTGGAATTTGCTCTTGCCACAATTACACCTGACCACTGCAGTGTTACTGGACATCTAAAAAACCAGTTGGCGACCTTGAAGGCTGTGTAAGAGTTCGGTGTCGGGGCGGGCCACAGATTGAGGGAACGATCTGTGCCCCCACTCATCTTACAATTTAAAGGCCGGTTGTGAGACCGACTGGGGTACTCTCCGAGGCCAGCAGTGGAGCCTAGAGGATCGAGGGAAGACCCGCCGAACGACGGTGAGTAAGGGTTATTGTTGGAGCAACCACCTGGAAAGGAGATCCAGTCTACTGTTGCTTTAACCCTTCTCTAACGAGAACACCGTGAAACCCCGACATTGGCGACCTTGCCAGGATAAGAGCAAGATCAAGGTGGTAATTGTGGTATTAAATATCAGGCCAAGTTTTCACTCATTGTCACAAGATGGAGGGTGATAAAGTAGCCAGGTTTATAGACACGAGAGACGAGCAAGTACTGGAGGAGTGCACCAAGGCACAGCTGCAGACGATCGCCGACCACTTTGGGATCAAGTTGAGAGCTTCCAAAGTGGGAGAGAGAAGACTTGAGATCATGGCACAGCTCAAGGCACGTGATGAAGCCTTAGGAGAGGAGCGGCCACAGACACCTGCCAGTGGAGGAGAGAACTTGAGTACCGGTGGCAGCAGCCGGGGATCCAGTGGCAGCAGGCGCAGTATCAAGCTAGAAATAATGAAGATGCAGATAGAAGCACAGCTGCGCAAGGAAGAGCGCGAACAAGAAGCACAGCTGAGCGCGAGGAAGCAGAAAGAGAAGCACAGCTGCGCAGGAAGCAGAAAGAGAAGCACAGCTGCGCAGAGAAGAAAGAGAAGCACAGCTGCGCGAGGAAGCAGAGAAGAAGCACAGCTGCGCAGAGAAGAGCGAGGCAGAAGCACAGCTGCGCAGAGAAGAACGAGAGGCACAGCTGAAGGAGCGCGAAATAGAAGCTAGGACGAAGCTGCAGGAGGTTGAAGCGAACAAGGAGATTGAGCTGAAGCGAGCTGAGCTAGGACTAGTTCCAACTGCCCCACCACAACAGCAGGAAGACCGCCGAGTGAGAGAGAGGGATTTGCCCGTCTTCGTGCCTAATGAGGCTGAGGGCTTCTTCGAGCATTTCGAAAGGGTCGCTACGTTGAAGAAGTGGCCGAGGGCAGAGTGGGCGGAGCTAGTTCAAGGAAGGCTCACTGGTGAAGCTCGTGAAGCTTACAACATGCTCGACCTCCAGGAGTGTACCAACTATGATGCAGTAAAACGGGCCGTGCTCCATTCGTTCAAGCTGACGCCGGAGTGCTATAGGAAAAGGTTTAGAGAATGTACCCGATCGCCAGGAAAATCGTATGCGGAGACGGCGAGGGACATGGAAAGGAAATTCTTGAAATGGCTGGAGTCAGAAGGAGCAAGATCGGCTGAACAGATCAAGAGGCTAATGGTCATGGAAAAATTCATGTCCGTGCTCTCTCCCGAGATTAGGGTGAGAGTAAAGGAAGCGGACATCAAGGACCCGAGAGCCGCAGCCGATCGAGCAGACATGCTAGAGGAAGCTTTACGTCCATGTCGAGAGGGACAGCACCGACCGCCCGCATTCTCCAGTTATGGGAGGAATAATAGAAGGTCGGACGGTTGGAGGACAGGACCGAGTTATCCTAAGTCCTACCCCTCGAATGGAGACAGCAGAGGACAGAAGAGTGCTGTGGAACCGCCGAAGAAGTCACCGAGGGAGAGCTCAAGAGATCTTGTTATCGTCACGGCCGGAGATGCTGAGCACGAGTCTTTGGAAGGCGCAAGAGGAGTCCGCGGAAGAAGAAGGATCCGTTGTTTCAACTGCGGGTTAATAGGACACATGGCGCGCGAATGCAGACGTCCTAAGCAGCGGGGTTACGTTGCTTTTGTGCGGGTAGAGGACCAGTTAGCCGAAGGAGTGCGGGATGGACCCGTACGTAGGAAGAAGGAGGCTAACCCATTCGTGCGTGAGGGAACTGTAAGGGTGGGGGACGCAGACCCCATCCCGGTAATGATGCTGAGAGATACTGGGGCGGAATTTACCCTGGTGAGCAGAACCCTTTTCCCTGAGTGTCACGAGAATACCTGTGTAGGTGAGGCAAGTGTGACCACTGTGGGAGGCCCAGTGCAGATGCCCCTACACCAGGTAACCCTGAGTTCGGTTTATGGATGCCAAACCCTAGTAGTGGGGGTCTGTGCGACGATGCCCACGAGGGAGGCACAGGTCATTTTGGGAAATGACGCATGTGGAGGACGTGTCCTACCGAACCTCGTGAAGGACGAGGAGTGCTTGGAGCACTTAGAGAAGAAAGGCGAAGTGTTCGACGCCTGTGGGGACGAGAAAGGAATCGCCATGGAGGCGTTCCCTGTCTGTGCTGTAGTTCCGAGGCAGTGCGAAGGACGAGGAGGACGTGGATCTGATAAGGCCGACGAGGAGACGTCCGCCGGCCTGGGAATGATCACCTCGTCATGGAACCCGGAGAGCGAGTGGAGGGCGAAGGCAGCCCAGAAGGTGAGGTACAGGTGACCCTCACCGGTTCTCCAGGGATGGACCGCACTCGTCTCGAGGAGGTGCAGCAGGCAGAATTCCCCAAGTTGATTTGTAAGGCCAAAGGAGGACGTATTGGTCCCGAGAAAGCTACTCACTTTAACAGGCAAGAAGGCATATTATAAGACAGTGTAAACCTGTAAGGATGGAGGTCGGAAAAGCCTCTCCAGGTACGAGAGATCAAGTAGCGTTGCCAGCCAAGTGCAGAGCGGCAGTGTTGAGTCCGTTGCACGCTGTTGACTCTGCGGGTCACCTAGGGATGACCACGATGCGACGTTCAACGTCGAGAGAAGTGGCTGGGCAACTACAACATCTTTTCTCTTGGGTGAGGAGGCCCAGGGAAAATCAGGCTGACAGTGGAAATATGTTCCGGTCTGAGTGTGTCAGACGAACAGTGATAAATCGGGGAGTGATGCAGATTCGGTCGTCGCCCTACCGATCGCAGTCGAAGGGGGCGGTCGGAAGATTCCACTCCACCTCAGAGACAGCTCTGAGAATGTTCTGCGTAGAGCAGGAAGACGAGTGGGAAGAGACAGCGGGCCCTGTTTTGTTGGCCATTTGCAAAGCAGTGGCAGAACCGTTAAACTTCTCACAGTTCCAGCTGGTGAACGGACGTGAGGTGTGGAGCCCTCGGTCCGTAATAGGTAAGCAGTGGACGCCCAGGATGACCTTGAAGACGGTCTGCAGACACATGAGGAGTGTCACACATTGGCGGCTGCAATACTGGCTGGAAGCCAAGATTTTAGTGGAAAGGACAGCGTAGTCGCAGATGCGTTGTCCCGCATGCACTAACCAGACATGACTCTTATTTTAAGGGGAGGGGTATGTGACGGTGTTCCCCCCCTTCTAATTCTCCCACGCCTGCTGTAAGAGTCATGTCCACTATTCCCGAGCGTTCTCTACATTGCAGGCATCAATTGAACATATGTGGGAGAGAACAGTATTCTCGAAGAGCCGAGAAATTTGCGAAAATGTAGTATTTTGGCCTGTGGGATAGGCCCTTTAGGGAGCCAATATGGCGCTGGCAAGTCTGTTCTCCCGCCAAAACTGTGTGACGTCAGTGGCGCCAGATTGGTCACCGTCAGCGACATGGCACTGGGAGCCAATGAAAACCAACTTTGGGAAAAGTGACGTCACATAGGCATGGGGGTCCGCCGTGTTGGCGCCAGGCGATATCAGTCTTTCACGACACGTCCGAGAGGTAGGACGCGCGATCGGTCATCCTGTCAGAGTGACGGATTTACCGAACTCCGGTGGATTTAAGCGTCTCCAGTTGTTGGCACGCACTCTGTGAGGTCTTCCTGCAACCCAGAAGTGGCTCAGATAAGGAATTGACAGAATATTGAGCAACAAGTGCTCAGGGACAGGTGCGTTGCAAGAAGTGGGCCGGGCATCGACGTGTGTCGTCGTTGGCAGTTCACCAGTATAAGAGACAGCTTAGTGGCCGGGCCACCCACCGTGAGTGAACCGGGTTGACAGCCTTGTCAACCAGGTTGAACGTGTGATCGACGATCCTGTCAAGTTTGACAGTAACCCCACCTTCGTGGAACCCTACGAGTCAACAGTTGGATGCAAGCACGTCGAGAAGTCTTCCCAAATACCTAGCGATATATCTAGACGACGAGGGAATTGACAGTGTTGTGAGCTTCAAGTGCTCTGAAGTCGGGTGCTGTGCGTGTGAAGCTTAAGCAGCATCGTCTGGTACGGCTGGTAACTTCACAGTGACTTCGTAGTGGTGAGAGGCAGTTCCTCTGGGAGTACAGTGACAAGGACTAATTGGGAAACGTACGACGACCGCCGAGACGTAGGCTGGCTGCCGTAGTTGGGAGGAAAGTTGACGGCCAGGAGACCGACTTCAACCCTGCGACGTACTGTAGAGGAAGGAGCACGGACCTGCTGTGTACAGAAGCGGCGAGACGCGACATCCTAAGGCGTGGGCTTGTGTTTCTGGATGGTGAACGAGGCGAGAGCCTGGACCAGGAGCTACAACCCAACTGTCATCCTAGGATAGGTGAAGTAGGTGTTTACAGTTACCCTCCCATTTCCCCTTTAGTTAGCTATATATATTCTTGTCAGGATATTTTATATGTCGTGAGCAAGTCTCACTTGAGTTTAAGTCACAGAGAGCACAGTATGTGGTGAGGCTACCCAGAGCGCTCACAGTATCAGTTTACATATATATCTATGTGTGGGTGTGTGCAAGCACCAAGATTCATCAGAGAATTTACTGTGACTATTATTAATCTACAGTGAGTATTATTATTATATATATATTGGTAGTAAACCAGATATTGGTGTATTGATCTCTATAATCTATTGATATAAATGCCTGTGGATTGATCTCTATAATCTATTGATATAAGTGCCGTGTGTTGATCTCTATAATCTATCGATATAAATGCCCGTGTGTTGATCTCTATGATCTATTAATATAAATGCCTGTGTATTGATCTTCATGATGTATATATATATATGCCTGAATTTATTACTGATTTATATATGACATGCCTGTGTACTGAATAATATCATATACGTGAAGTGATTGCCAGTGATATCTCTTTAAGAGAAAGTATAGATATAAAGAAAAGTTCAGTGATCAAGTGAGTGCATTCACAGTAAATATTATTAAGAATAGAGTAATCTTTTGGTACGGTGAAAAGTCACTGTGAGAGTATTGTGAATAAGATGTTGATCGTGAGGCCAGTGAAATCATAAGTAAACCATGTGAACGTTGAATAGTGTTTTGGAAAAAGTTAAATAAACGGGGATCGTGACAATTAGAAAACAAGTACTAGTCTGTTCCCACGATCGCGAGGGTCCCGGTCAGCTGAGTCTGACAGGTGACACGTGCCGATGTTACCATATCGGTGCGCTCTAGAATATTATGCTATGAATGGAGCAATTGTCATATATTAATCCTGATACATTGATGCATATATATTTCTCGTTGTCTTTTAAGTAAAATACCAAAACTCTTTGGTGTTTGATATCATCCCCTCCATTTATCTTGTGACCGTGTAATGATATAAAGTAGAGTGACCTGCCTGATACTATATTACTGGAATTTGCTCTTGCCACAATTACACCTGACCACTGCAGTGTTACTGGACATCTAAAAAAACCAGTTGGCGACCTTGAAGGCTGTGTAAGAGTTCGGTGTCGGGGCGGGCCACAGATTGAGGGAACGATCTGTGCCTCACTCATCTTATAATCTAAAGGCCGGTTGTGAGATCGACTGGGGTACTCTCCGAGGCCAGCAGTGGAGCCTAGAGGATTGAGGGAAGACCCGCCGAACGACGGTGAGTAAGGGTTATTGTTGGAGCAACCACCTGGAAAGGAGATCCAGTCTACTGTTGCTTTAACCCTTCTCTAACGAGAACACCGTGAAACCCCGACAATATATATATATGTATGTATGTATGTATGTATGTATGTATGTATGTATGTATGTATGTATGTATGTATGTATGTATGTATGTATGTATATGTGTGTATGTATGTATGTATTCCCAATCACGTTAAAGACTCCTCCTCTATCATCTAGTTTAAGAGAAAAACAACTATGTACTAAATAATCAACTCCTTGTAACTTTAATTATGCTGACCTTCCTATCTGTATTCAGACTGAGCCTACCATCATTATAGGTGATTATAACGCTAGGCATAGGAATATTGGTAATTCGCAGTTCAATAATCGTAACGGCAACCAACTGTTGTCACTATTAGGTAGTCACGATGATGCACTGATTGTGGGTGACCTTGAACCGACGCATATCTAAGAAGGTATTCTTGATCTATGTCTCGGTTTCAACGTCTCCCACACCGTCTGTGCCTCGTCAATAGTGCCAGATATGGCGTCTGATCATCTGGCCATATTAGCAACTGTAAGCATTGGCAGCTCTATCCTCCCCGGCGGAATGTTCAAGCGGAAGAGGCTGGCTCTGCCCATCGATCAACGAGACAATTTTGTTGCTCATGTGCCAGAATGGTACAGTTCATCTGAGCCTTCATCAGTTGAAGATTTTAACAATGAGCTCACAGATACTATCGAGCAGTTTATAGAATCACTTGATCCATCGTCCAGGCCACGTAACCCAAATTACACTGGTCATAGCACTTAGGCTTATTATAATGATTCTAAATTGCATGCACTAAAACGCACTGCCAGAATAATTGGACCAGCTTATAGAAGGACCCGCACTGCTGAAATGCTTCGGCTCTTTCAAGCGGCTCTGGCTGAGGCCATGGAACGTATGGTGGAGCTGAGGCAGACAGACTGGGAAACTTTTGTCAGTGGTCTCAATTCTCACACGCCACTAAGTCGGGCATGGAAGGATATCAACAAGATCAAAGGGAAAATTGCTGCAGAGATCTCGTACCCTAATCCTCTGCACAGAGCAAATGAGCTTGTTGATGCTTGGGCCACGACTTGCAACTTTGACAGTCTTCCTCCACCCTCACAGAATGAATTAAATAATAAATATACTGATAGGGCAAGGCTCCTTGACTTCAAGCTTCATCAAGAGGATGACTGTGACATGTTTTTTACTGAATACGAACTAGACTCTGCTCTACATAAAGGCAAAGCTACATCACCCGGGGAGGATGGAGTTACCTACGGCATACTGCATATGCTTCTGCTAGTTCCAGGGAATCCCTTGCTTGAATTGTATAATATGAGCTATGTAACTGGGGAGCTTCCTAAGTCATGGACCAACAGTCTTAGTATTCCCATTCCTAAACCTCACCAGCCGAGTGTTTTTCGCCCAATCTCCCTCATTAGTTGTCTCTGTAAGTGTCTTGAGAGGATGGTTCTCAACCGCCTCCTTTACAGAATTAGTAACATGTTGTCTCCCCAGATATATGACTTTACGCATGGAAAGAGTGTACATCACTGTATTACCACATTCCTCACCCTGCATACTGATAGGTCATACACCACTTTCCTAGATCTTAAGTCAGCCTTTGACATAGCTAACCCACACGTCATTCTGAGCGAACTTGCTAAAATGAATGTTGGAGGATGGCTTCTACGGTGGATAAGAGGCTATCTATCCAACAGGAAGTCATCTGTATTGTTCCAAGGGCATAGGAGTGTAACGAGAGATTTTGAACTTGGCACTCCACAGGGAGGTGTCCTCAGTCCTACTCTGTTCAATGTGTTAATCAATGCACTTTTAAACTCAGTAACTAGGAGGCCTAGCGAACACATCATTAGCTATGCGGATGACATACTGATCCACACCAATGGGTATACCAACACCCAAAATGTTCTGAACTCTGTATTGGACACATGTCAGGAACTAGGCTTGGTCATCTCAGTAGAGAAAACAAAGATTCTGAACCGACACCCACCCAGACGGGGTGGGGCTGTTCGCAGAATGCAGTTGGATGATGGCTCTCTGCTCGACTATGTTACCAGATACAAATACCTTGGTCTTGAGGTTCTACTGTACCGCATCAAACAAACTGTGCCAAGCGTAGAAGACCTTCATGACCCAGCGTTGTAGCGGGACCTCTCCTAGCCAGTTACAATTGGTGAATTTATTCAAATTATCCAAGTTGATGATTGTCACTGGGTCACCGTTTCCAACATTGGAGTAACTGGACAAATTAACATATACGACACCAGGCATAAATTACCATCCAAATCTACTGAAGTTATCTTGTATGCTCTTGTTAATTGCCAGGATGATAAGCTGATATGCAATATAATGAATGTCAGCAGACACAGGGACTCAAGTATGAGTGGGGTATATGCTGTGGCGTTTGCTGCATCACTTGCAAGTGGTGTAGATCCGGTGAACCTCGTATGATGTGCAGAATATTAGACAACATCTTCAAGAGAACTTTAAAGGAAAGTGTCTCATCTCATTCCCTGCAGCTCAGACACTGAGAAGAAAACGAATCATCCGGACATGCTCGACGGAAGTGTACTGCATTTGCAGAAAGCCAAATGATTTGAAGCTGATGGTATGCTGTGACCGTTGCAATATTTGGCACCATGGATCATGTGTTGGTGTTACAGAATGTAATGATGATTCGTGGATTTGTTTCTTGTTCGCTAGCAAGTTATGAATTATAATTTAAAATACTTAATTAATACATTATATTATTATTATTAATATTATTATTATTATTATTATTATTATAACCTTACCAAATGCTTTGCTGAATCAAATAATGTCATTACTTTCAATGTGTTACAATAGCATAATTAAGTGCTGCAAGTGTCAGGTCTTTTATATAGTCGGTATTTGTTATATTCTGTACTCTTTTTATGTTATTTAAATTTCAAATAGAAATAGTTTTTAAAGTATGTATCTTAATAAATTTGAACCTTATATTATTTAACATCAACAAATTAGATTTCGAATATTAAAACCAATTTCAACCAATTAAAGGATTTATCCTTTAATGGTTAAAAATTGTTCAAACTGAAATAAATATATAACACTGTACGGTACAGTTGTGTTTAATTATGTTTTGCGATTCCTTTGGAAAAGGTATTTGTGACCAAGTACTATTAGGTCATTATGAGATATGCTGAATGTTGTCAATATACCATCTGAATACGCTTCACTTTGCGTTAATCGTTGGACGTCCTAATGATTAAGGTCCCCAAAAGGACTTAATCAGACCTCAGTGGATATTTTTACTCTCCCCTCTCTCTCACTCTCTCTCTCTCAGAGCATCCCCTTATGTGTTGTATGTGGGTGCTGAAGTTCAGTCTCTTGTCTATGTATAGGTGAAGGAACTTTCCATAATTGTTATTGCTAATGTTTACTTGTAATACTGGGTATACATCCGGTGTTCTTACCCTCGACCGCGGCGAGGGTAAGCGGCGGTCGTATGGTCTGAAACCCACAAATATTTACAATGGGGGGGGGGGGGTAACATTTCCTCTTCAAGCACGCGCACACAAATGAACTATGTTACTTAACTGGAAGCACTCGTACAACATAATTTACACGATTTCTCAGGATTATTATACTTCTTACCAGCATATATACAGTATAGTACCTAGGAGGTTCTCTTCAATGATATCTAAGATAATTAAAAGAACCCAAGCAAACTACTGTGGAAATGTGCAGGACAACCATATCAATTGTGACACGTACTAGCTCTCCACATATGGCATTTGCTTAATTTAGAAACTGTACGTGTGGTCAATCTCGAACCCATGTTATTGATGTGACGATGTGTTGTGAAGTTTGTAGCTAGCTCCTCAAAATTGTAACTTGCTTAGATAAATAAATTGTGTGTTCAGTCCCTGAACCCATTATGTGATAAATTAACTAAACTAAAAACTATAGTATGGCGACGAAACCTGAACTGCATAATGTAAATAGGCATTAACCAGGAAAAGAAATAGGTGAAGAATAACACCAGGTAACTGTAAAGCTGCCGCCCAGTTTGGTGGGTGTGGAGCACATGACTGTAAAGCTGCCGCCCAGTTTGGTGGGTGTGGAGCACATGACTGTAAAGCTGCCGCCCAGTTTGGTGGGTGTGGAGCACATGACTGTAAAGCTGCCGCCCAGTTTGGTGGGTGTGGAGCACATGACTGTAAAGCTGCCGCCCAGTTGGGTGGGTGTGGAGCACATGACTGTAAAGCTGCCGCCCAGTTGGGTGGTGTGGAGCACATGACTGTAAAGCTGCCGCCCAGTTGGGTGGGTGTGGAGCACATGACTGTAAAGCTGCCGCCCAGTTGGGTGGGTGTGGAGCACATGACTGTAAAGCTGCCGCCCAGTTGGGTGGGTGTGGAGCACATGACTGTAAAGCTGCCGCCCAGTTGGGTGGGTGTGGAGCACATGACTGTAAAGCTGCCGCCCAGTTGGGTATGTGTGCAGCACATGACTGTAAAGCTGCCGCCCAGTTGGGTGGGTGTGGAGCACATGACTGTAAAGCTGCCGCCCAGTTGGGTGGGTGTGGAGCAAGACTAGTAACTGTGCGACTCCTCATAGATGTAAAGTGCCTTGTATAGTGACTGTTGTGAGCCTCTTGTTGAATCACTTGTGACACAAAAGATTACTGATGTGTGTATTTGTGTGGGTGATTAAATATGTATGTGTATGTACATATGTATACGTATGTATATGTACATGTATGCATAAGTATGTGTACATTAATAATTTTGTAACTAGCGTCAAAAGATTGATATTTGCTTAGCTAAACGAACTAGAGGGTTCAGTTCATGAACCGATTATGTGCCTCTGTAATCCTTTACACCAACGCCCACGGGATGGGTATTATGGGGTGCATAATAAAGAAAGAAAATGAATGGACCGAACCCCACAATTCATTTAGCTAAGCAAGATACAATCTTGATGAGCTAGTTACAAAATTCACTATAAGTCATCACATCATAATTGGGTTCAAGATCGACCACAAGTAGTGCATTACATAATTTATCAGTATTGTGCAGCCTGTGATCCCCGCCTGGCTGGATACTGATACCTAGGTAGTTTTCATGTGTCCGGACACCGGCGATAAGGTGGTATTATTTATTTAACTTAAGAGATATATATTTTTAAATGTTGTCACATTAACGGCTACATCTTCCTTTCTTCTGACATATAGATTTTTAAGATTAATTAAAATATATGGAAACTAATTATACAATTTATTGGCTGGTGTGCAGGGCTTCACACTCTCAGAGCTAGCCATCAAGTAACTATCAAAACGCATATATCTTCGTTTTCACTTCAGTTATATTTATGACAAAGGATTTTAAATGTAGCCTATATTTCTACCTTTCTGATGACATAAATACTTTCGTCAATTACAATATCTAGATCAAACTAACATTGATTTTCAAAAGGTTGTATATTTTCCATCAATGGAGAGCATCAGCCAAGAAGCCTTCATTAAAATATGAATATCTTTCCTCACCCAATAAGATCTAATCTCTGAATAAAACGCAAAAAACGACTTGATTGTAACCTATCCACCGCTGCCCATTGGATGGGGGAGAGGGGGTTATGTGTAGGATAAACATATCAATTGTGACACTAGCCCTCCATATATGTCAGTTGCTTAAATTATAAACTGTACTTGTGGTCGGTCTCGAGCACAGTGTTGATGTGACAATGTGCATTGACTTTTGTAACTAGCTTATCAAGATTATAACTTGCTTGGCTATATGAATTGTGGGGCTCAGTCCCTGAGCCCATTATGTGGCTCTGTAACACTCCACTATCGCCCATAGGATGGGTATGGGGTGCATAATAAATGAACTAAACTAAGCTCTGCCTTTTTTATAACAAAATACAATTATAAGCTTTATTTGTGAATCTCAATTAATTAAACAATATATCACAGAGCCTGTAGGGTTCGGTGAGATGAGTGAAGAGACATGGGAGATTTTACATAAGTACAGTACATGGTAGTTTAAGTAGCGAACGCATGTCAACGAATAACGAGTATATATAACAAAACTATTGTCCTATGAAGTCAATTTAACTTCCAAACATATATTTTTTAATAAATGTTAAATGTTTTCTGTCTAGTTATGTTAGATTTTATTAAAAATACGTATTCTACTTGTTAACATTATAATTTAAATTTGTGATAATTTGTGCAGAGAAGTGCGACAACTGGATATGCCAACAAACACTTTCCAAACTTGGATAAGTCGCTCCACAACATTGACGCTTGGACCATCGACTTCCTTTGATGCTACTTATTTACTTATTTCATAATGAAATTACATTAGTTTGGAGTAAATATATGTTTTCTCATGTTCTACATTCAGCACCCACATTATAGTGAGTAAATATACCATATTACTTCATTACTTAAATAATGCTCAGAGGGTTTGAGTAGCTTTGGGTCTTTAGTGGACAGAATCTCCAATAGATGGGGCGAGAGTCGCCCCATCTCTCTCGTCCGAGTAAGAGTCGAAACTTAATTTAAAATTGATATATCTTTGTTCTCGAACATGATATATTTCATTTGGTGCAATCATAATAATGTTCATATCTCGGTCTTTCTGGAGGCATATAAGATTTTAGGCTTTATTAGCGTATCTTTGTTAATTATACAATATATCGGCAAGTGCGTAGGCGTCTGCACTACATGCCCGACAAGCTACTGAGCGCTACTATAAAAACATATGTATCTTCACTTGAGCTATAAATATGTCTATTGTAATGTATTTAAAATGAAGCTCTTATTTATATAAGACCCTATACTCATCCTGTGGGCGGCAATGGACGCCATACACATCCAGTGGGTGTTATTGGACCCCATACTTATTCTATTGGTGGTTGGAGCCCCATACCCATCCTGTGGGCGATAGTGGACGCCATACTCATCCTGTGGGTGGTATTGGACCCCATACCCATCCTGTGGGTGTAAGCCCCATACCCATCCTGTCGGTGGTAGTGGACACCATACACATCCAGTGGATGGTATTGGACCCCATACCCTTCCTTTGGGTGGATGTGATCCCCATACCCATCCTGTGGGTGGATGTGACCCCCATACCCATCCTGCGGGTGGTATTGGACCCCCTTACCCACCTAACAGGTGGTAGTGGACCCCTATACCCATCCTATAGTTGATATAATAGACACCATACATCCTGTTTGCAGTAGTTTACCCCATAGACAACATAACATCGTTTTCTGTTAGCGTTCCTACAGAACATTCTTTAAATATTTTTAAGGCACAAACTATGTTATATAATATTGATTGGTGAAGGACTGTTATTCTATGTAATAATTTATAGTGCTTATTATAATTTACTAAGAACAACTAATAATTCTCAAAACAAAACTACGAGCCTTCAATAGGATGTAGCTGATCTGTAATATTCTAAGAGCATGGACAATAGTAGGTAAATTTCACAACCCATGTGGGACCTGAAAACTTCAATTTTCATTATAATTGAACCAATCACGACTATTCTGCTATCTACGTTGATGGACGGGTACTGTGAGACGTAAATTGGTACATGAGGAAGAGTTTGGGCCTTGGTAAAAAAGATAACTGGGAATATACCACATATGTACTAAATCACATTCAACATATAGACTTTAAGCATTAAGTCATATATGTGCTGTCTTGTGTGAGGATGGGTTGTATTTTGAAGCCAATTCTGGTTCTCTGCACCTATTCGCAGTTTGAAATTCCGACTTTTATACCGAAAAAGGCCAATTACTGAAAGCGGCAGTTGGTCACATTTTGCCTAAACCCCCGGCAGTTTTCATAATATCCCAAGTATCCCAAATTCGATACCTGAGCCATATTTCGGAGCCAAATCCTGGCTCTCTGCACCTATCGCAGTTGAAATTCCGACTTTTTATAACGAAAATAGGCCAATTGCTGAAGCGGCAGTGGGTCACATTTTGCCCAACCCCCTGCTGTTTTCAAATATCCCAAACATCCCAAATTCGTACGTGAGCCATATTTTGGAGCCAAATTCTGGCTCTCTGCACCTATTCGCAGTTTGAAATTCCGACTTTTTTACCAAAAATAGGCAAATTACTGAAGCGGCAGTGGGTCACATTTTGCCCAAACCC
>WNGS01116394.1:0-11859 GCA_020271785.1 Procambarus virginalis
GGGCACACGCACTAGGGGACACAGGTGGAAACTGAGTGCCCAAATGAGCCACAGAGATATTAGAAAGAACTTTTTTAGTGTCAGAGTGGTTGACAAATGGAATGCATTAGGAAGCGATGTGGTGGAGGCTGACTCCATACACAGTTTGAAGTGTAGATATGATAGAACCCAATAGGCTCAGGAACCTGTACACCTGTTGAATGACGGTTGAGAGGCGGGACCAAAGAGCCAGAGCTCAACCCCCGCAAGCACAACTAGGTGAGTATAACTAGGCGAGTACACACACACAAACACACACACACAAACACACACACACACACACACACACACACACAAACACACACACACACACACACACTCGGCTCAGTAACCTATACACCCATCAATTAAGGCCTGAGGAGTATGTCCCCCAGAAATCATAATTCATACCCTGAAAAATACAGCTATACGATTAAACTGAGTGTAAGATCGTCGAGAACACTACACACAGCCTACGATGTTGCTGTTAAAGATTTGCTACCTGAAACAAGAAGTTCCAAGTAGCACGGGCTATGGTGAGCCCGTAGTACACACACAGCCTACGAGGCCAGCTGTGAGGTACCCATCTGCAGCATAGATCCACCTGTGTAGCATAAGACACTCTGGAGTCTCGCCACAGGCTTGATACAGGCAGCGAGGGGTCAGCTCGAAGGGCTCCCTTGTTCTGTTCGCAGGTCAAGGGTTCCCAAACATCATTTGAGAGAAAATATATTGTAGAAACGATATTAAATCAGATTATAAAAGAGAGAGGGGGGGGCAGGGATTGTCTGTGACTGAAACATATGGGGAGGGTCAGGGATTATCTGCTCTGAGTGAAATATAGACAGACAAGATAAGGATTGTCTGCTCTGAGTGAAGCATAAACAAACGAGATAGGGTTCTGTCTGCTCTGTGTGAGATAGGACAGGGATTGTTTGCCCCCTGTGTGCAACATAGACAAAGGGGACAGGGATCGCCTACTGTTGATAAAACATTGACAGAGAAGACAGGGAACTGTCTACTCTAAGCGAAACAGACACATAATATGTCTGCTCCGAGTGAGCTGGAAAGCAATTATCAATTATCCAAAGTTAGCTAACCTAACCAAGCCAAATGAGACGAGAGATACAGCTTGTCACAGGTGAATTACGCGGAGGTAAACGAAGACTACAGATTGAGAGACTCCTCGTGACATAGCGAGAGAAAATCACTTCTCGGCCAAGAACTGGCCGGTACGAACGCGGTCAAATTGCCCGAGGACACTCTCAGCGCCACGCATGTTGTCAACGAAGGTTTAAATATTCAGTTGGTTGATGTCACTGACATGACTGTCATATGAAAACATGGAGCCTTAACGCTTGTGACTTTTAATATTAAACTACCTTTGTCTTCACAATATTTGACACAGGCTGTGTTATGTGTTGCTCGCCTAGATGCACTTGCCTAGCAGCTTTGCTGGCCAGGGTTGAGCTTTAGCTCTCGAGTCTCGCACCTCAACTTTCAATAGGTGTAAAGGTTCTTGAAACACTTGGCCTGTTATATGATGTAGTTTGGCTGGGAGACTGGAAGAGAGTTTGGTATATCGAGGTCATTCTAGTGAGGAGCAATGGGATCCAATGGTCACCCAGTCAGCAAGTGGCCAAACCCAATTGTGCTTAACCTAGCGTACGTCGTCCATCGGCCCTCTTCTCTCACTACTTGCATGTCTCTGTTGCTTCTTGAAGTAACTGAAGAAGTTTGTTACTTTTATGTGACTGAAGAAGTTTGTTACTTTTATGTGACTGAAGAAGTTTGTTACTTTTCTAAGAATGAAGAAGTTTGTTACTTTTCTAAGAATGAAGAAGTTTGTTACTTTTATAAGACTGAAGAAGTTTGT
This sequence comes from Procambarus virginalis, assembly GCA_020271785.1. Classification (NCBI taxonomy): domain Eukaryota; kingdom Metazoa; phylum Arthropoda; class Malacostraca; order Decapoda; family Cambaridae; genus Procambarus; species Procambarus virginalis. Next base: position 1,895 of record WNGS01116394.1, read on the forward strand.
TACTCTTATAAGACTGAAGAAGTTGTTTACAACAGACAAGACTTCTCTGAGAGAAGTCACAGAGAAGTCTCTGAAAATGCAACCAGATTTAGTTAAGATTATCTGTCTTCATTCTTTGTTCCCAGTGCAGTCGTTTTCAATGTTATTTTTTGAATTGCAGGAGACTAAGACGCGATAAGACGAATTAGATAATAAATAAGACGTCAACAAAGACATTAGTGTAAACTTTCATTCTCCAGGCTCAGAGGAATATGCTACGAGAAATATACCACATTCGGTATATATACAGATTTTACCTTCTTGTTTTTGGTTGTTTGGTCAGTAAGCTGTTGTTAGGTTCTTAATGGTCCTCGTGCAATGTGTGTGTGTGCTCACGTAGTTGTGCTTGCGAGAGTTGAGCTTTGGCTCTTTGGTCGCGCCTCTCAACCGTCAATCAACTGGTGTACAGATTCCTGAGCATGCTGGGCTCTGTCATATCTACACTTGAAACTGTGTAAGGAGTCAGCCTCCACCACATTACTTGCTAAAGTATTTCATTTATTAACTACTCTGACACTAAAAAAAATCTTCTTAATGTCTTTATGGCTCATTTGGGCACTCAATTTCCACCTGTGTCCCCTTGTGCGTGTGTCCCTTGTGTTACGTAAACTGCCTTTGTCTACCCTGTCTTTGTGTGTGTGTGTATTCACCTAGTTGTATTCACCTAGTTGTGTTTGCGGGGGTTTAGCTTTGCTCTTTCGGCCCGCCTCTCAACTGTCAATCAACTGTTTACTGACTACTTTTTTTTCACACACACACACACACACCCCAGGAAGCAGACCGTGACAGCTGACTAACTCCTAGGTACCTATTTACTGCTAGGTAACAGGGGCATTCAGGGTGAAAGAAACTTTGCCCAATTGTTTCTGCCTGGTGTGGGAATTGAACCCGCGCCACAGAATTACGAGTACTGCGCGCAATCCACCATGCTACGAGGCCCCCTGTGTGTGTGTGTGTGTGTGTGTGTGTGTGTGTGTGTGTGTGTGTGTGTGTGTGTGTGTGTGTGTGTGTGTGTGTGTGTGTGTGTGTGTGTGTGTGTGTGTGGGTGTGGGTGTGTGTTGATAGTTGGTAGGCCTTAATAACCCTTATGGTGCTGATAGGCTTCAAGACCAGCACCAAACCATCTTCAAGACGTATAGAATCTCGATATTACAATCACGGTAAACCGTTCACTCAGCCCGTGCCCTGGTCTACGTAGACCTCAAACTACTAACGAGTAGAAGACAAGGAAATCCCAGACAAGAAAAAATAATTAATTATTCCGAACTCAACCAGTATGTGGTACGTCACAAGTTTTCAACTAATCCGATTGGAGGTGCAGAGGTCAGAGAGCCGCACTAAGGGCTGTTCCGCCTTGTTCCCATTAATTATTCATGTCAGAGAGGCTTTGCGAAGTTTTGCACTTCAGGGAAATCTGACACGATGAAGGAGAAGTAAAGTTTATTTTTTATTTTTGTTTACTCTCTCTCTCTCTTCCCGAGGTGGCAACTACCGGAGAGTGAGGGCGACGCTGATTGGCTGGTGGTGGTATCGCTTGGAGTCTTGCCGTCTCGTCGAGCCCAAGATATTCGTCTCTAACTTCATGCAGCAGGCGTCGGATTAGGGGTAAGCTAAACTGATTGGATTCTCTTTGCTTTCACTTGACGCCTTAACTTTTACTCAAGAGGGTTTGGATGACAAGTGTGTGGTTTATTTGGAGGATCGAAACCACTAAATAGCTCCTTGCTGAGTGTTTTGGCGCAAAGATTTGAATCACAAGTAGATTTTGTGTCGTGGAAGGGTTGGGTGTTGAGAGAAGTTTGAAAGTTTGAACGACAGAGAAGAACCTCTTTGCTAGCTTGTTGGTGAGTCTTGGGAAGTGAAGACTCCTGACCCTCCAGCCTCGTGAGACACACTCGCAGCATCGCGACTCTCTGCATTAGCTCGAATGTCTGATCAAATTAAAGTTTTTAGACAGAAAAGCTTTTTCCACCGCATGAGTGTGACTGGGGTGCGGGGAGAGACCCCAGTGGTAAGACTAACGCTGCCGCTCGTAGATGTAAAGAGTCGTTCTTGTAGCACAATATTTTGTTGTCATGAAAACAGCTGTAGTTGAGAAGGCTACCAGAACGCAGTGCCATCAGGAACAGTAGCACTGGCAGCACCACCGCAAGTTGCAGCAGCATCAGTAGCACTTCCAAACAAGTAACAACAGCCTCAGCAGCACGTCACCAACAGTAGCAGCAACACAACCATTACAAGTAGCAGAAGGACAAACTACCGAAGGAGCACCACCACCACAAGTAGCAACAACCACCACCACTACCACAAGTAGCAAAAACAACCACCACAAGTAGCAACAACCACACAGCAACAACCAGCAACAACCAGCAACCAGCAACAGCCCAGAACAACTAGGGTGCATTTGGTCTCAGTCTTTATATTGCTTTTCAATATAGGTCTTTTTTTCTCCATTTGGAACGTGAAAGTGAGCCTTTATTCTTGACAAGAGGCAGGTGGTGGCTGGCCTGCTCCAGGCCAGGTCTGGGGTGTGAGGCAGGTGGTGGCTGGCCTGCTCCAGGCCAGGTCTGGGGTGTGAGGCAGGTGGTGGCTGGCCTGCTCCAGGCCAGGTCTGGGGTGTGAGGCAGGTGGTGGCTGGCCTGCTCCAGGCCAGGTCTGGGGTGTGAGGCAGGTGGTGGCTGGCTTGCTCCAGGCCAGGTCTGGGGTGTGAGGCAGGTGGTGGCTGGCCTGCTCCAGGCCAGGTCTGGGGTGTGAGGCAGGTGGTGGCTGACCTGCTCCAGGCCAGGTCTGGGGTGTGAGGCAGGTGGTGGCTGGCCTGCTCCAGGTCAGGCCTGGGGTGTGAGGCAGGTGGTGGCTGGCCTGCTCCAGGTCAGGCCTGGGGTGTGAGGCAGGTGGTGGCTGGCCTGCTCCAGGCCAGGTCTGGGGTGTGAGGCAGGTGGTGGCTGGCCTGCTCCAGGTCAGGCCTGGGGTGTGAGGCAGGTGGTGGCTGGCCTGCTCCAGGTCAGGCCTGGGGTGTGAGGCAGGTGGTGGCTGGCCTGCTCCAGGCCAGGTCTGGGGTGTGAGGCAGGTGGTGGCTGGCCTGCTCTAAGAGACACGACGGACAGACTGAGCCTCAATATTAACCAACACAACTTGGGTCAATACTCTCTGAGGTTATCTATGTCTCTAGTTGTTTAAGGTCAATGATGCCTCTTACGATAGGTAATAGTGCTGGTGCTACTACTGTTGCTGCTGCTGCTGCTGCTGCTGTAACAGTAGGAACAGCAGCACAGCTTGATATAGCTCGAGACAGCTGGCTCGTGCAGCAGCTGAGTACTTTAGCAACCGCAGCTGCAGGAGGCGCTCCAGACGTGAGTCATCGCTTCAAGCAAAATGCATTAACGCTCGCACGCAAAAGCGAAAGAGAGAGAGAGAGAGAGAGAGAGAGAGAGAGACGAGAGAGAGAGAGAGAGAGAGGAGAGAGAGAGAGAAGAGAGAGAGGGAGAGAGAGAGAGAGGAGGACAGAGAGAGAGAGAGAGAGAGTTCTCACGCGCCTCTTCCAACTCTGCCTAGTTTCAAGGAATTTGGCCCTCTTATGGAAGAAGGCAGACGTTGTTCCAGTGCACAAAAAGAAGAGCCGCTCTGTAGTTGGTAACTACAGACCAGTGTCACTGCTTTCCATTACTGGCAAGATCCTGGAATCATTAATTGCTCAGCAAATGATATCATTTTTGACCGTCATCGGCTAATTTGTGATCGACAGTATGGTTTTAGAAAAGGCCGATCTGCTGCTGATCTCTTGCTAAATCTCTCCTCTAAGTGCATCAGTCACTGGATGAGTCCAAGATCAGCTGTGTTGTTGCTCTAGATATAGCAGGAGCCTTTGATCGGGTCTGGCACTCTGGATGGCAGTGAAGCTTCAAGCTTTAGGCATAGCAGGCTTAGTGTTATTAAAAGACTACGTTCAAGAACGGACTCTAAGGGTAGTCCTCAATGGAGCAGAATCCGATAGCCACTCAATGGTGCCAGCGTTCCACAGGGTAGTGTGCTTGGCCCTCTGCTGTGGAATGTATATTCAACGATCTCTTCATCTCATTCCTGAAGCTCAAGCCTATGCTGATGACTGTACTCTGACCTTTACATACAGAAAGGAGGAAATGCTAACTGCTGCAAGAATCATTAATCATAAACTTTCAGCAAATTCTACCTGGCGGTAGGAGATGGCAGGTCACATTTGCGGCTGAGAAGACTCAAGCATGATGATAACTAGACTGCACATGGCAAATCGGACAGAACTGCAAATGGGGGGCAAATCCCTAGAGTTCACAGAAGAATTTGACATCCTGGGAATGAAGTCGATTCTTCAATGACAATGAAGAGTCATGTGCTAAACCTAGCTAAAAAGGCAGCCAGGAAACTTAGAGCACTATAGGCGCATCTCATATCTTCTTGACAGCAAGGATGCAAAAACCTTATATGAAGCACAGTTCGCTCCCATCTTGAGTATGCACACCTTTCTGGATTGCCTGCCCCCCATCTTTCGTCAGACTGTTGCACAAAGTAGAGAGACGGGCTAGAAGGCTTATCTCTAGTCTTGACCAAGTCTGGTGGGAACGGTCTGAACTCAGAGCCTGCAACACCGTCGGGACGTTGTTGTCTTACTGTTATGTACAAGGCAACATCCTCAAAGTTCCGCACTTGGCCCAACTCCGTGGAGTACCAGTAGTTCCCACTCGTAACACTAGGCTTCAACCTTCAACAGTCTCATGCTAGAAGTGCCATTCTCAGAACATCACTCCATCAGCGTTCATTCATTCGAGGCTNTATGTTCTATATATATGTTCTGTATGTGTATGTTCAATATGTATGTTCTGTATGTGGATATTCTATACATGAATATGTTCTATATCTGAATATGTTCTGTACATAAATATGTTATGTACTTGATTATGTACTATACCTAATTATGTTCTATACTTATGTTCTATCCTGACTACATTGTATTGGGATATGTTCTTATGTGAATATGTTCTTTATGTGAATATGTTCTTTATGTGAATATTCTATCTGATGTAGTAACAATTATATCTTTCAAGATACACCTTCGAGAGACCTGGAGAATGAAGACATTAACTACGGGGTCACCATAGCCCGTGCTACTTGGAACTTTGTTCAAGGTAGCGAACTTTAACAATGACAACAAAACACATGAAGACATTAACATTGAAAGCTCTCCGGTACGTCTATATATAGAAGGAACCTGAAATTATGTGAAAGAATTTTTGGCTTGCATTATTCTCTAAGTTCCATTGTCCTTGTTGGTAATATATTGTGTGTGTGTGGTGTGTGTGTGTGTGTGTGTGTGTGTGTGTGTGTGTGTGGTGTGTGTGTGTGTGTGGTGTGTGTGGTGTGTGTGTGGTATGTGTGTGTGGTGTGTGTGTGGTGTGTGTGGGTGTGTGTGTGTGGTGTGTGTGTGTGTGTGTGTGTGTGTGTGTGTGTGGTGTGTGTGTGTGTGTGTGTGTGTGTGTGTGTGTGTGTGTGTGTGTGTGTGTGCCATACAAAGATTAGTGCTTGTTGACCAAACCACATACTAGAAGGTGAAGGGACGACGACGTTTCGGTCCGTCCTGGACCATTGTCAAGTCGATTGTGAATGGTCACAAGCGACTTGAGAATGGTCCAAACGTCCATTTGGACCGAAACGTCGTCGTCCCTTCAACTTCTAGTGTGTGGTCTGGCCACATACTTCAGCCCCGTTACTGTGACTCCTCGCCTCCATTAGTTGCTTCATTGCTTTACGGAATGAATTTCCACAAACAATCTCTTCTTTGTGTAATAATAGATGAATTGACATTAATTAGATTTTGACATCTGTGATTCACTTGTGTCTTGTTTTCGTCTGGTCTCCGTCGTTCTTCTCGTCCTTTCTTGAATACGACTTTTGTCTACTTAGATGTTCTTAGAATCTTTCATACCGTTATCATGTCCCCTTACCTCCCCGCTCCGTCAATATCTATCAGGTCTATTTCCCTCGAGCTTTCCTCACAACTCAGTCCCGTGTTCAATTGAGTAAAGAAAGTAAAGAATGGAGGAAATAAGAGGAGGAAGTGGAGAAGAGAGGAGTGAGGTAGGGAGGAAGGGAGGGGGAAGGGGAGTAAGGCAGAACCAGGCAGGGAGCAATCAGTGCCCGTGCGACCAGCGAGGAGTGAGGACTGACGCCGCTCTTCGTCTCTCCTTCACTCGACACCCCCCCCCCCCCCCATGATATCCCTGGTGTATATATCTCATACCAGCTTCACACCAAGTATATCCAGCTGTGCTGGTATAATCACCTTATTCTCAAGGATAACTTAAATATCTTTGATAAATTCCGTTTGAGTGAAGCCTAGCAATATTGAACAGTGAAGTACAATTCAATATATAGTGAAATCTAACTTAATTTTGAACTCCCAACTTTGGCGTCGTACTGAACCGGTGAAGCGTATATAGACCAAGTGAAAAATGAAGCAATACTGAACTAGTGAACCGAACTTCAATATTACCCCAAACAAGAATATTCATTTATAATTAGCCAATCGCGATGTAATTTTAAATGTTAGGCTTCATGTAATTTGATATCAATGAAGTGTTAACCAAATGTTGAATTGCCAATTTGTAATGTAATTTAGTACTGTAATTGTGATGTGTTCTGTACTATTCTGCTAGTTAATAGTTGTCTAATGCTGTAACACTGGTATGTATTTTATTATATTGTACTAATATATTGTACTTTAATGTTTTACTAGTAGTGACTGCTGCTAGTGTACTTTATTGTACTTTAATGTTTTACTAGTAGTGACTACTGCTAGTGTACTTTATTGTACTTTAATGTTTTAATAATAGTGACTACTGCATAACTAATGTACAAGACAAATTTAATGTAATATTATGATAATGTACTACGTTAATTACTAATAAGGTGTACTTTAATAATATCCTATTGGTGGATACTACATTGCTTCACTAGTAAATCAAATTGTAGTTTACTAGCAAAGCACTCTACATTCATGAACTAAATTATGTAAGGTGCTATTAATCTGCATAACTTTACTAGTAAAGAGTAGTGTATTGGGCTAGTGTATTAGAATGCATTACTATACTGTTGTTGTTCTTAAAGATTCGCTACATGGAACAAGAAGTTCCAAGTAGCACGGGCTATGGTGAGCCCGTAGTGGATGTCTATTATTTTTTTTACTTGACTATTAACTTGAACAGCAATGTCTGAACAGATTGCTTTGTTGCAATTAGCACGATACTTACTGCAAGACAATCATGCAATAAGGGGAACAGAGCAGTGCAATGGAACACATTAGTGCTAGTACATGTCAGTTCTGGAACTAAAAAATATATGGAACAAATAGTGATTTTAGAACCCTATCGATTTAGAAATCTAACACTGGAAAGGTGTACTTCGAACTATTTTAGGAGCGAATGTATGGAACACTGGAAATGGAATGGAACACTGTACCACAGTACCACTGGAAAATATGTAACGCTGGAACACTGTAGCGCTGGAACAATTTTGCATGACCTTAAAGTGGTTCTAGCGAACCAATGTTTACTGAAGCCTCCTGATTGATGGCTTGACATCAGTGTTTACTGAAGCCTCCTGGTTGATGGCTTGACATCAGTGTTTACTGAAGCCTCCTGGTTGATGGCTTGACATCAGTGTTTACTGAAGCCTCCTGATTGATTGCTTGACATCAGTGTTTACTGAAGCCTCCTGGTTGATGGCTTGACATCAGTGTTTACTGAAGCCTCCTGGTTGATGGCTTGACATCAGTGTTTACTGAAGCCTCCTGATTGATGGCTTGACATCAGTGTTTACTGAAGCCTCCTGATTGATGGCTTGACATCAGTGTTTACTGAAGCCTCCTGGTTGATGGCTTGACATCAGTGTTTACTGAAGCCTCCTGGTTGATGGCTTGACATCAGTGTTTACTGAAGCCTCCTGATTGATGGCTTGACATCAGTGTTTACTGAAGCCTCCTGATTGATGGCTTGACATCAGTGTTTACTGAAGCCTCCTGATTGATGCCTTGACATCAGTGTTTACTGAAGCCTCCTGATTGATGGCTTGACATCAGTGTTTACTGAAGCCTCCTGATTGATGGCTTGACATCAGTGTTTACTGAAGCCTCCTGGTTGATGGCTCGACATCAGTGTTTACTGAAGCCTCCTGGTTGATGGCTTGACATCAGTGTTTACTGAAGCCTCCTGATTGATGGCTTGACATCAGTGTTTACTGAAGCCTCCTGATTGATGGCTTGACATCAGTGTTTACTGAAGCCTCCTGATTGATGGCTTGACATCAGTGTTTACTGAAGCCTCCTGGTTGATGGGTTGACAGATCAGTGCCTAATGAAGCCTCCAGGTTGATGGCCTCTCCACCATCACTGCAACTCAATAATTCCTAACCAGGAAATAAAATTTACCAGCAATGACAATAAATATTTCTTCCTCACTCGTGCCTTGAAGGACGGGTGAGCAGAAGTGTCAGGGGGAAGATATAGGGTGATAGTTACTTCCACAAATTGCCTGGGAAAACTTTCCGGAGTTGGCTCTGAGACGGAAAAAAAACTGAAGCAGAAAAATTATTCATTTTTGGATTTAGAAACACATTGGCAATACCGGTGGCAGTAAAGCAGCAACACTGAGTGAGCAATTACCAATGTTTTGATTACCAATGTTTAAAATAAAGCAATTTCAACAAACTGCTTTGTTTTAAAACGAGTCTAGAATCGTCGATTAAATACGGCTGTTTCCTCGATTTGTTGTTCTCTAAAAAAAAATATGCATCAGTTTCCCCTAAACAGAAACGTTCGAACCCAAACATCCTACCTAACCTATCGAGGCCGATGTATAGAAAACGTCAATATTAAGGGTGGTTTAATTTGTACTAACACGTCGAATATGTAATGGATTTGTCCACTGCGTTCAATATTCGACGTATTTGGACAGACTGTCCAGGCTAGAAAGCAGCAGAGCGGTAACTCGGACAACAGTAACTCAGTTGCGTAACGCAGAAGTGAAGCATTCCCGGAACTTGAAGCCCATTCCTAGGAATGGGCTTCGTTCCTAGGAATGGGAATGGCAATTCCTTGACAAACGAATATGTTGACCAAACCACACACTAGAAATTGAAGAGATGACGACGTTTCGGTCCGTCCTGGACCATTATCAAGTCGATTGTGGTCCAGGAGGGACCGAAACGTCGTCGTCTCTTCAATTACTAGTGTGGGGTTTGGTCAACACTTTTCAGCCACGTTATTGTGACTCCTCACCTGCAAACGAATATGCTTCAAACCTTGGCAACTGCGGAAATGGTGAGATTTATATCATTTTTCAGCCGTGGGAGGATTGAGGAAGGTGTCGACCAAGAAGGATATTTGACAGGATTTTGTTTTCAATGCGTAAAGACCTTGCGTTAATAACACTTTGTTTGGCTTCTAAAGAGCCCAGTAGAGAGGTGCAACACTGTTGCATTGAAGCAGTGCAACCGTTGTAGCAGTAGAAATATGGGAAACAAATTCACAAATTATGACAAAGTAGCACTGGAACAAAGTTGGATTGGTGGAACAATGTAGGATTGAACCAGACTAATCCATGCTGTAATGAACTAAATGTACTATTGGAATACTACACAGTACGTCAGGTGATTGAAAGTTGAGAGGCGGGGACAAGGAGCTAGACTTCAACCCCCCGCAAGCACAACTAGATGAGTACACACACACACACACACACACCACACACACACACACACACACACACACACACACACACACACACACACACACAACACACACACACACACACACACACACAGACACACACACACACACACATACACACACGCGCGTGCGATAAAGGTCAGTACCCAGCTTTCAAAAGACCACAAAGGGGGTCAAA
>WNGS01116399.1:0-11521 GCA_020271785.1 Procambarus virginalis
ACAGATGAATTTTAAGATTAGATAATGATTTTTTTTTCTTTTTTTTCATTTCAATGTACATATATTTAATTTGCAATATATTTACAAGTTATATACAAGACCTGGAACAAGAAGACTAACATCTGCATGATAGCTGTCAGGATTCACTGGCCTCAATGTGGTTGCTAGAACATTAATTAAATCTTTATGACAAGCACTGTGAAAAAAAAATTACAAATGGCAGTAGACTTACAATGGAATTTAATTTGTAACAAAATAAAATTGAGAAAACATGATCATACAATATATATATATATATTGGTAATAATAAGACACATGTGGTGGAAATACTGCAAATGAATTTTCAAAACAAAACAGATTAACTGCAGAGTGCACTTAATTGTGAATTCTGCGGATATCTACACCTAGCTCCAGAGCAATATAAACTCTGGCTCTGACTGATGGTCAGGAACAGATGAAACTGCATGTGACAAACTATCATCTTGAGGGATAACCTCGTTAACATGTAGCCAATGGACATGTGGCGAGTGCACGGTTGAAACGAGAGGTCTAGATCTAAGATTATAAGTGCTAGTATGGGGTTGCTGAACATCAAGTGGTCTGTCAACCACAGAAGGTGGTGTCCCAATAGGAGTATCTGTCTGGGTGAGTTCATTGTCATCTTCCTCATCAGTCTCGTCAACAGTCATTTTAGCTAACTTCATATGGTCTAAATGCTCATTTATATACTCCCCTGATACTAAATTTTTCAGTCTGTACTTGTTACCTTTGATAAGCTCGATTACCTTATATGGACCCAAAAATTTCTTAGTTAACTTGTACATAGGACCAGACCTGTGTTGGTTAAGAATCATTACTACAGATCCAATAGTTATTTTAATGGGTTTAGCTCGTTCATTCCTTGCTCGAGTGAACTCGGCTGTAGCTTTGGACAATTGTTCTCGTATTTTCTTGAATACTAGTTGCATTTGTCTACGCTTTACTTGAACAAAATCATCTACGTTATATATAGGAGTAGGAGGTACGTTAATCAATTCATTAGGGTGGATCTTATCTGTACTATAAAGAATAGCGTGAGGTGTGTCTCCTGTAGAAACATTACATGAAACATGTTATATTCAAATTCCCCGCCAGTTGGAACATAACACAAGGTGCAGGGAACCCAGACACTAAGGCAAGGTGCAGGGAACCCAGACACTGACGCAAGGTGCAGGGAACCCAGACACTAAGGCAAGGTGCAGGGAACCCCAGACACTAAGGCAAGGTACAGGGAACCCCAGACACTAAGGCAAGGTACAGGGAACACAGACACTAAGACAAGGTGCAGGGAACCCAGACACTAAGGCAAGGTGCAGGGAACCCAGACACTGACGCAAGGTGCAGGGAACCCAGACACTAAGGCAAGGTGCAGGGAACCCCAGACACTAAGGCAAGGCACAGGGAACCCCAGATACTAAGGCAAGGTACAGGGAACACAGACACTAAGACAAGGTGCAGGGAACCCAGACACTAAGGCAAGGTGCAGGGAACCCAGACACTAAGGCAAGGTGCAGGGAACCCAGACACTAACGCAAGGTGCAGGGAACCCAGACACTAAGGCAGGGTGCAGGGAACCCAGACACAAAGGCAAGGTGCAGGGAACCCAGACACTAACGCAAGGTGCAGGGAACCCAGACACTAAGGCAGGGTGCAGGGAACCCAGACACTAAGGCAAGGTGCAGGGAACCCAGACACTAACGCAAGGTGCAAGGAACCCAGACACGCGATGTGCAAGGAACCACGACTCGGACGCAAGGTGCAGTTAGCCCAGACTGGCGCAAGGTGCAGGGAGCCCTGACTCTGACGCAAGGTGCAGGGAGCCCTGACTCTGACGCAAGGTGCAGTTAGCTCAAACTCTGACGCTGAACAAACAGTTAGTTACAAGGTGTCAGTTAACACAAACAAGGTGCAGTAAACATACACAATTGTAAAGGATGAGGTAATTAACAGGAGTGAGCGCTAAACTAGTACGACTATATAGCACTTGGAAGTGATATGAGGGACAAGGAAACAGGGTATGACGGAGGGTTTGGACGGTGTCATCAACTTGGACCACTGTGGACGGGGACGCCGACCTGCAGGAAGCCAAGCTGTCGCTCTATCCACCAGTACAATAGGCTGGGTATATACAATATATATATACCCAGTTAAATACATCACAAAATTTATAACGAAAACGTGGCTACAAATGTTCATAATGTTCGTTAAGGTTCATATAAACCTTAACGAGATACGTTAAGGTTCATATGAGTAAGTCTTGGTAATGTCTTCTCACGGACATAATAACTTAGGATAAAAATCCACTCTTATATAATCTGTGAAATTTATGTAATGATTTACACCAAGTCTTTCGCAGTCTCCTGAGTGCTTTGTCAAGGTCTGAGTATGTGGTTAGGACGAGACTTACATCTCAACAACTAATCAGTAATTAGACGTTGAGATGCAAGTCTCGTCCTAACCATACACTCAGACCATAAAAAAGCTCACAGGAGAGTGCGAAAGAGTGTAAATCTTTACGTAAATTTCACAGATTACATAAGTTTGGGTTTTATCCTAAGCTCATAAGAGTCGTAGGTAGATACCGGGTTGCTTGTTGTGTTGAGGGATTTATGGAATAAATTACTGAGTAGCCCAATACACGTGAGATCCCATGAAGCGATGGTTAGATATATAGGACTAAGATAGGTTGTGTATAAATAGGAACTGCCTCGTATGGGCCAATTATGAAGTTGCCTGGTTTTTATTGTCTTTTGATAGATTTGGCTTCCCACAGCCAGGCTGTTCCCTGCCCTTACTGATAAGCAAGTATAAATATCATACAGGAGGAAACTTGATTGATTATCGACGATAAACCATGTTCCATAAGTCATATTTTCCGTATAATAAGGTGAGAGAAGCGTATTTGTATTGACTTGATATTGGCAGTGTCGGTGGACATGTGGGACGTGGAGGAGGCGGTCCACCTGCTGCTTCACCCAGACTCTTCCCTCATGACTACTGCTGTCACCGAGGCCTTCTACTGCTTAGCCGCCTTCCTCTTTTACTGCGCAGATGAGTTTGGTCTTCCAACAAGGTTAGTTAACTCTACATTAAAATTATGTTCGGATGAAAGACATGCGGGTGGAAGTTTCAAGCTAATATCATACAAATGATCACATGAGTGGCAAAAATCGTAATCACATCTGGATAATATAAAATAAACATTAAATAGAATCAATGTGGTTGACCCCATTGCTCCCTTTAAGAGTGTCGGATTCCATAGCGATCCCCATGAACTTCGTGGAAGGGGACTATAGCCACCACTGTGGGAACCGACCTGTGAGATTTATATTTATTTAATTTATATGAATTTATGTAGAATTTGTTTTACGTTAATTTATATACTTCGATAGCAATTGGAATGATGTTGAGTGGACTGTATTTCTGAAATAATCTCACAAATCGATCCTTACACATTAGGGGGGGTTTATATTAAATTTATATATATGCAGCCAATCAAACTACAGTATTAAACTACATATATTAGTATACATTGAGGAGGTTCCTTATCTTATTACACAGCAGGCTTAGTTCACCAGATATAACTAGGATGTAGACACCAAATTATCCTATTTTGAGGCAGCTTCCATCACCCATAGTAACTGATATACCAAGTCTTGCTTCCTCTTCTTAACCTGTCAAAGGGCGCTAGCTATAAAGCCAGAATCCTAATATATGACAGCTATATCAGAGAAAATACTGTATAATGACTCAAATAAAGACCAAGGCTTAATTACCTTTAGTATGAGGCGAGTTCGGATTCTAACTAGTTCGCCCTATCTACCAACATTAATGGCCAAAAATGATTAGATAAACGGGTTTCGGTAAAACACTTAGCTTGTTTATTGTTGACTGCGTGTTGATGATGGAAGACCTTTGGTTTCCATAAGACTTCGTCCAAGAGAAATGATAGGAGCCGAATTTGCTCCCTGCTCCTCTGTGGTCTTAATAACAATGGCTGACCACTCCCTACTACTGACGCCTTGGCACTTTGTCCAGATATCAGTAACTAATGGAAGGGTCACATTTACTCTATTTTGCTACTGATAATTAAGTTAATTAAAATGAGATGTTTTATGATGGTAAAAAGTCCAAAGACTAATGTATTTAAGAATAATTCCAACACAATAGCTGGTGAATTATAATAGTATGTGGCAATGATATGCCGTTTTCTATAGACAGAAAATTCCACTACAAGCTACATTTTCTATGGGTTAACTTGTGTATACAACGCAGCAGCATTATCTGCAATTGCATGTAATATTATTAAATAGTGTTGGATTTTCCGACAACCACTATAGCCCACTTTGGAATCTATAAAAAAATGGAAAATGTCTGTCCAATGCCAGTGGCCAAGAGCTGCCTTGCGTCACCCAATTTTGCATAGTTATTCCTGAGGGGTAGCTGACCAACAAGGTCGTGTTTAGGTCTGCTTTATTGGTTCCATTAAAAAGTTATAGGCTTCCATGGTGACCCCTCATTAAGTTGGTTGAAACCTTTTTACTGGGTCAAGCAGGTATAATTCTCAATTTGGTACAATTATTTTTTCTTTCAATATCATAATACATTGTGTACTGATGTCAGGAAAATAAACAAAAAAATATTCTACTAAAATGGTTTGAAGGTAGAAATGCGAACACTTGTTGATGATGCAATGGGAAATATTCCAATCCCAGCCAAGTTTGCAGGTTGTGTTGACATAAGATGTCATGAAATGCCGCACAAAAACATCTTCCAAGTTATTATTGGTGTTTCTATGTTTTTTAAGAGGGATTCATGCAGTTTCGAACTAAGCACTTGATTGATCTGGACACCAGGTTGATCTGGGCACTGGGTTGACCTGAGCACTGGGCTGACCCAAGCCTAAGGTCTATTCGGACACCAGGTCGACCAACATACATGCCGATCTGGACATCAGATCGATTTGAGTACTGGATCAATCTGGGGACCAGGTCAATCTAGGCACTTGATCGATCTAGGCATCGGGCCGATTTGGGCACCAAATTGATCTGGACACTGGAATGATCTGGCACCGGATCAATCTGGGCGCTGGGTCGATCTGGACACTGGATCGGTCTAGGTACTGGATCGATCTGGGAGCTGGGTCGATCTGGACACTGGACCGATCTAGGTACCGGATCGATCTGGGCAACGGGTCGACCTGGGCACCTGGTCGACCCAGGCACTCCTAGGTACCCCATCTAGGCAAAAATAATGAAGAAATTTTGTGAACTTGAAATAATGTAACACGTAAGGAAACGCGATTATTATTTTCAGTTATCTCTCCAATTTTTCCTCGCCCCCCCCCCCTCTTCTGTTCCCAGTGTGTCGTTTGACACAGGATGAGGGCCATATTTTCTTGATGACAGTGGGTCAATGCGTATGGCAATTTGAAGTATGCTTGGCCCATCTCACTAGTCCCTCTCGACCTGCCTCTCCTTCCGCTGAGGCTGACCTCTATATCTCCAGGCTGTCCTCAACTACACCAATTTCTAGCATTAATAATTATCTTTAACATCAATAATATACAACATGGTGACAAACCACAGTTTACCATGGCTGCAGAAACCCATCAGCTTGTTGCAAGCAAGTGAAAGTGTACCCAACCATATGGGAAAGCTGTCTAAATGTTATGTTTCCCTTGGGATAATTATAGAAGACCACCAAATGATATAATTGCTGCCGCCACTCCCTACAGTAGCCCTAATATTTAATAACAAATTCGTCCATGACTGGTGAGGAGAGAAGTCCGTAATTTCCTTAAACAGGAATTAAGGAAAACTGATTCTTGATAATTAGGGATTAATGATGAGTTATCAATTTCTGAACTTGTTGATAATTTCAAATGTTACTAATTCACTAAAAAATCATTACACTATTATTTGTTCACTAAAGAATCGCATAAAATACCCAAGACAAGTCTGCACATGGTGGTATATACTCGAAAATGAATGACAGGAAACATTAACTGAAATCCCATATTAACTTTATTATAAATTTATTAATAAGAATCAGTGATATCCTATTCTAGCATCCTACCCTAATGACACATGTTGTTTTCAAATACTAAACAAGTAAAAACTCATGCAACAGTTAACTTTCCTCTGCAACTTATTCGACCAGTATGGCCAAAGTCCCTAAACTCCACAAGGGTTTTCAACACCCTTTCTGCACCCATGGTCCAGCTCACACTGAAGTTGCTGAAGAAAATTTATCCCGGTTGATTTACCCAGAAAATTTAGTTGTAAAATTGTTACAACAATAAGTTGTAACAATAAGTTGTAACATAAGTTATAACAATAACTTATGACCATAAGTGCAATAATGCACTTACGGCCATGCCTGCCTGACAGCTGAGTGGACGCGCTATAGATTCGTAGTCCTGAGGTTCCGGGTTCGATTCCCGGTGGAGGCGAAAATGAATGGCCAGAGTTTCTTTCTTCCTGATGCTCTTGTTACCTAGCAGTAAATAGGTACCTGGGAGTTAAACAGTTGCTATGACTGCTTCCTGGGGGTGTGTAACAAAAAGGAGGCCTGGTCGAGGACCGAGCCGCGGGGACGCTAAGCCCCAAAGTCATCTAAAGATAACCACAAGAAGATGCCACCGGGAACACAAGAGCCACTAACCGAACCTATGACCGCTTACTTATTGCTGGGTGTGGCATTCCCACAAAAAGCCCTGTGCCCTGGACACTCTCCGAACATGAAAATTTATCAATTCTCAACCAGTCGTAACCACTGAGGAAAGAAGAAGGGATAAGCTGGAGAGAGGTCGGCCTGCAGTGGTCGGCTTGAAGGCTTGGGAGACCAGTATGGCCTTCAGAGCGGTAACTGAGGCAGGCCTGGATGTCTTTGCTTTTTATTAACCTGGATGAACTCTTTTGACATAATTTACTGAATTAATTTTTCGCAGCATATAAATTATGCAGTTATATATGGTAAACAACTTACAGATACTATATACCAAGTTAAATAACTGCAAGTTACTCAATTTATTAAGGCAACAAACTTAATGAATTACTCAAAAGACTACGGTTTTAAAAGATAAATAAAAAGATATAGCTACTTAGTTAGTGTAGACTCCTTCAGGTAATTTGATGCTGCGAAAAAGTCACTTGTCGAGCCAAGTCGCTGATCTTGATCATATGCAAAGAATTCCACAGTTGTACAATAATTAAATTATTTAAATTATTACAGCTAAAAAAACTAGTATGTACCAGTGAATACTACCAATCCAACAACCAGTTATAACTAGTCTAGCCTAATGACCTGAATCAATACATGTAAATTCTTGAAATTGTTTCTGTACAAATATAGTTCCAATTAATATATCAACAAAGAATCTCTTTTAAAGATTTATTTACTTATACATATTTTTTTTTTTTGGGGGGGGGGGGTAACTGCATTTCGACGACCAGAGTAGAGATCTTTGGCAGTAACGTAGGCTTTGGCATTTGAGTAGTTGTCAGGAAGAGGTTTACCTGCATATTCATTAACAGGTTCATCACCAATAGGGCGGTAGTAGATGGGTCTGGCAACATTGACTGGAGTAGGTTATAGTATAATGGGTTTAGCGTCTGGGAAAGCGATCTTGATCATATGCAAAGAATTCCACATTTAGTTGTACAATAATTAAATTATTTAAATTATTACAGCTATAAAAACTTAGTATGTTCCAGTGAATACTACCAATCCAACAACCAGTTATAAGTAGTCTAGCCTAATGACCTGAATCAATACATGTAAATTCTTGAAATTGTTTCTGTACAAATATAGTTCCAATTAATATATCAACAAAGAATCTCTTTTAAAGATTTATTTACTTATACATATTTTTTTTTTTTTGGGGGGGGGTAAAAAAAACCATGGTTTATCAGAAACCTGGAAGCAACAAGTAAATGACATGCGTATATTGTAAAAATTTTCTATTTTCCTTTCCTTGAAGGTTAAACTCAAGCAGAAAGGAAAGCACAAGTTCAGCTTGTACTTTAAACTTAACTTCATAGAAGGGCGAGAGCAAACGCTGGATTCCAATAAGTTGAAATCCTTATCCATTATGTCGTTCAGTTCCTCGAGCTCCAACTGCACTAATAAGGGTAACTCATGAGTTCTCACTTCAAATTTAATTTGATGTGTGATGTTATGAATCAGGTTCGAATCCAGAAGCAGGCCTTCGTTATATATCACATGAACCGTTGCAGAATATATATGTGGAACAATATTATGGAAGCTATTAACATAAAGACAGTTCTCTTATCAACAATAACAATTTATTCCACAAAAACTAAGGCTTCTACATCACAATAACTTAACATTACGTTAATGTCCCTCTAGTGACACATTAAAGACAGTTAATTCAACAGCCTTAGTGGAGCAATGACTCCTGTCAAATGCCGCTTCAAGTATAACCACAGAATCCTATCTGTGGTCGCTTCAGGCAGAAACAATGAACTAAATGAACAACTCGGAGTGTTTACCGAGGACACAAATTGTAATCAAAACTCTTGCAGCACCATGCTATTAAATTACAATGACTAGGTGCTTTAATGAGACCACTCCGGTACCCCCCCCCCATATCAGTTTACGTTAACACTTCGTCTCAAGGACGACAACAACAAAGAACTAATCAATCACACTAATGATCTCAGTGATTAGTTATGTTAATGACCCTCCAGTGGCAAGTTAAAGACAGCTAATTTGACAGCCATAGTATAGCAAGAAGTCCTCTCCTTTGCCGTTAGGCAGAACTAAACTAAACTTATCACACTGAGTGCACACTGAGGATGCAAATGCAGTAAACCCTTGTATCACCCTGCAATTATGTTAACAATGCAACAACAACATGGCAGATTAATATGATAAATCTCTGGTAACCCAAATTTCTGTAACTCTCATCTCCAAAGACAATAATCAAGCAAATGCCTAAATCAAATACACTAATTGATCTATGATTAGTTACGTTAATTGATTGTCAACTGCAGTCGGCAAAAAGATTCTACATTAATCACAACCCTGTCTCCTCTAGACAAGTCAACACAATAACTCGCTATCCATAATTTCACAATCATTTAACCCATCAAGCATTCAGTGCATTAATTACTGTAAAACGGACAGCTAATTAATCGAAAACGATGATGCCACCCTCTCAGTAACATTCTCAACAAGTCTAGTTCAATTTCAATTTCATGATTGAGCCCGGCCCGAGGCAGTTAATTAACTAAATCAATTAATTAACTATCCCAAGAACAGATAATTAATGCTGAACGAATACGTTTAAACTCAATCACTATCACCCTCTCAACAGTGCTCTTATCAAAACAATGTGAATTCACTTGGTGGTGTTAATTACCCTTGATTAACTTGAGTGATTAATTAACCGTCCCACAGACAGAGAATTAATAAAAAACGAATTATATTAGCTCATTGACTTCGCCCAACGACAGTCAGTCAAAACACTTATGATAATAATTACCCTTAATTAACTTGAGCTATTAATTACCTGTCCCACGGACAGGTAACCAATTCGGAGCAAATTAAGCTATCACAATGACGTCGCCCACGACCATCAATCAACCGCTGTGTGAATTCAATTTGAAGGAAAAATGACATTACTTACCTTTAACTAACTTGAGTGATCAATTAACTGTTCCACGGAGAGATAATTGAACCTGAAACGTTTCCCGTTAACTCATTCTACTGCCCTCTCAACAGCTCCCTCATTTGCCCAATACGAACATTCATGCATTTATCTTTTGGCATTAAATTCTTACTAATCATAACTCTCAGATCCCTTTTGCAATTCTTGTGCCTTGAGGCACTCCACTTATAACATTCTCCCAGTCTGACTTAACCCGATTTATACTAACTCTATTTCCATTGGTATAGTCATGCCCTGGTTGATACCTGGTTGATGGGGTTCTGGGAGTTCTTCTACTCCCCAAGCCCGGCCCGAGGCCAGACTTGACTTGTGAGTTTGGTCTACCAGGCTGTTGCTTGGAGCGGCCCGCAGGCCCACATACCCACCACAGCCCGGCTGGTCCGGCACTCTTTGAAGGAAACAATCTAGTTTCCTCTTGAAGATGTCCACGGTTGTTCCTGTAATATTTCTGATGCTTGCTGGTTGCTGCTGCTTGCCCTAATCCAATTTAATACAGCACCTCCAATACCATGAGCTTCTATCTTTTTAATCAGTCTTTCATGTGGCACTGTATCAAAAGTTTTTCTAAAGTCAAGGTACGCAACATCACAAACCTTACCACTATCAACTGCCTCAACTATGCTGGAATAAAATTATAGCAAATTTGTTAAACATGAACAGCCATTTGTAAAACCATGTTTTGAAATATTTATTAAATAATGTTTTTCAAAACGAAGACGAATGATATTTGCAATTATCGATTCAAGTAACTGCAGACGAGGAGTCACAATAAAGTAGCTGAAATATGTTGACCAAACCACACACTAGAAAGTGAAGAGACGACGACGTTTCGGTCGGTCCTGGATCATTCTCAAGTCAATTGTGATTAGGGATGTTGTTATTGTTGCCTCAGATTTAGCTACTCAGAACGAAGTGTCCATGTAACCCTTACTCTGGGTTTGGTGGAGGTGGAACCCCAGAGCACGGTAAAAGCTGCTACCCGAGTTAAGTATAGTAATAGTTCATCTCATTGCCTCTACAGAAAATCTCATGAATACTAAAGTATACTAATCAAGGAAGTTACTTTACTGTATACGCGCGAGATCTCGTCACCATAGGGTGGAGAGACTGCACCTGACTACTGACGAGCGATGACAGAGGGTCATCCTCATCCCCTGACTCGTTGGTGAAGCCATGAGTCAGCACTGCTGAGTCAGGAACTAGACCCGCTGAAGGCAGTTCTAATTTCTCTCTAGCGTGATATTGTTTCAATTTATTTATGAATTGTCTTTTCCACCTGGTCCTCGAATACTCCTTTTATAACAAGATTAATCGGCCCCGCCCTTTTAACTACTCTATACGGACCTCGCCACCTCGGAGCTAGTTTCCTACTCTGATTGGCGGGTGCAGCCTCATTCACTCTCAATTCACTCTAAAATCTTCATATATCACACTAATGAATTCTTCTGGCTTCCTTCCTTCAACTCAAGAGGGTGCACTTTCCTGTCATAAAAATGAACATACCGATTCCGTGCCTTCTGGACGCTTCAGCTGCAATATTCCATGCATTTCTCATTTTTCCAAGGACCTCTGAAGGATAGTCCTACCCGTATGCAATATTATGTCTGTTAATCAGACCTGAGAGGAAATGCATGAATTACCAGTAAACAAATAAAGGGGTTAGGAGTTAATCGATTGGCGGATGGCAGTATCAAGGCTAATTGAACATAGGGTAGGTGTTCATCCCAAGAGTTCGTGTCATGTTCAGCAAGGATTGCAAGCATATCCTTGACTGAACGATTAGTC
>WNGS01116425.1:0-11160 GCA_020271785.1 Procambarus virginalis
CTGTTGTGGTGTCTGTATATAGCTGAGATGTCTTGGTAGTAAGGTTGATGTAAAGTCATTCCTGGTTACTGACTTTAATACTTATAAACGATTACATGACTAGAGCTCCCAAGCTTGGCAGCGTCCTGTGCTTGTTTACC
The DNA here is from genome assembly GCA_020271785.1 of Procambarus virginalis. Lineage (NCBI taxonomy): Eukaryota > Metazoa > Arthropoda > Malacostraca > Decapoda > Cambaridae > Procambarus > Procambarus virginalis. The sequence goes on from WNGS01116425.1 coordinate 141, forward strand.
TTCTCTCTGTGGCGTCCAGCCGCCGCACATAGAAAACGGATGGTACCATTTTCTGTGAACATGACATCCCTCCTTTTCTTTAAAAAGAATGAATACAGGATGTCTACCATGCTTGTAGCACAAAGCAAAGTTATTGACACAAAGTAAGTTATTAACATATCAAGAGTATTGCATACATTTAACATTAATTAACACACAAAGAATTTAAACAATCTTTACCCACAGGATTTCAATGTTAAAAATACATATGCAATGTTAAACAAACATGAAAGAAACTGTAATACAAAGTTACAAAATTGAATGAGAGATCTGCATTATTCAAACAATATAAATTTAGTTCAGCATAACAAGTAAATACTTTGCATTACATAGGAACACAATTAATCATCATATCGTGTAGGGCGTTTAACATGACGTTTTGGACGAGAGTCCTTAAATACAAAACATCCCTCGATGAATTGTTTATCGAGTTAACTCATTTTTTCTTTTCTTTTGCACGACTTTGCACTTCATCATTTTCTACACTAGTTGGAATCACTTTGAAATAAGCCATATTACGTGTTATACTATGATCTCTATTACTCGCTGTTACCATAGTTCCTTTTACACTAATCACTTTATATGGTTTTGTATCTATACGGCATATCTAACTTTCCTCTTTTTCTTTTTAACGAAACAGTATCTCCAACCTTTATGAATTGTTCCTTTGCACGTTGATCATGAGCAATTTTCATTTTGCCCTTGGCTAGTGCATCCTTCTGAGCGAGACGTTTATCCGTTACTTTGGCTGGCATGACAGGTAGTGCGATTCTCATAGGACGTCAAAAAAAGTTCGCCAGGCGACTTGCCCAGTGTTCCATGCGGTGTTGCACGGTAGTTCCTGAGAAAAGCATACATAGCTTGTTTCCAGGATCGTCCTTCGGCATGAGCACAGCGTACAGCTTTCATGAGAGGTTGCATGAATCTCTCGACTTCTCCATTTGCTTGTGGATGTAGTGGCATCACACGGGGTGTTTGAATCCAATATGCTCAGCAAAGTTGACGAAGTCTTGTCCATTGAATGGCGGTCCATTGTCCGTCTTGACAACTTCAGGAATGCCAAAGTTTGAAAAGATCTTGTCGAGCTTCGGGATGACAGCCTTTGCAGATGTGGAAGTGATGATTTCTACTTCTGGATAACGTGAGTGATCATCAATGACTACCATCAAGTACTCTCCAGTTGGTAGCGGTCCACAGAAGTCCATCGATACTTCCATCCATGGTGCAGCAGGTAGTGGTGAAGGTTGTAGAGGTGTTGGTCTTGAAGTATCCACTGCAGCTTGGCAAGGGACACAGGCATCATGCATGTCCTTACTTGACGATCATGCCAGGAAACCACACCTTTTCTCGTAGCAGCTGTTTGGTCCTTACAAGACCTTGGTGTCCTTGATGTGCAAGCTTCAGAGCACGTTGCTGGAGAACAGCTGGAATAACGATACGAGTACCTCGCAGCACGGTGTCGCGTTGTTGCGTAACACTTAATTCTGTCTGGATGCGTTCAAGTGCTTTGAATGCATCTTGGTCAACTCCTGAGGGTGGGATGCGTGGAAACTTTTTCTTAGTCAATGCATCCACTGTTGCTTGCAGAGTTGGGTCCTCTAGGGTTGCAGTACGATTTCATCAAGAGTGAGAGCCTTGGGACTGCATCACAGGTTACAGAGTGTACATATTCCTCGGCAACTTGCTGATGCTTGGTGATGGTGAAACTGTTGGCAGGATGTCGACTGATGTAATCAGCGGGATTGCCTGCACCTGGCTTGTATTTCACCGTAAAGTTATATGGTTGCAGACGAAGAGCCCATCTCTCAATGCGAGCTGGTGGTTTGGACTTTGGATTATTGAAGATGGTCTCCAACGGTTTGTGGTCAGTGACTATCGTGGTAAAGGGTGCACCAAGCAGATACACATTGAAGTGTTCACAGCCCCATACAAGAGCAAGAGCTTCCTTCTCTGTCTGACTGTATCGTTGCTCAACATCTGTGAGAGAACGGCTGGCGTAGGCAATTACTACTCTGAATCTGGTTGACCAGGTTTGTGTTGGGCTAACACAGCACCTAAACCAACAGGACTAGCATCCACCGTTAACTCAGTGTCCATTGATGGATCAAAGTACGCAGCAGTCGCATTTTCTACTAGTGCATCTTTCACAGCATCAAATGCATTTTGCTCGACATCGCTCCAGTACCATGATGCATTTTTCTTCAGGAGCTCACGTAGAGGCTTCGTAATGGTAGCAAAATCTGGAATGAAGCGAGAACAGTAGTTTGCCATTCCCAGAAAACTATGTACTTCAGTGGATGTTGAAGGAGGTGCAGCATTCTTGATATCTGCAACTTTCTTAGGATCTGGAGACAGACCTTTGTCACTAAGTACATGTCCAAAGAATTCAATTTTATGTTGATTGAACTCACACTTTGCTCGGCTTAGCGTCAAATTCTTTTCTCGTAAGCGTTGCAATGTTGCACGAAGAGCTTTGTCGTGTTCAGCTTGGGTACGGCCATAAACAATGATGTCATCAGACATGTTGTCAGCATTAGGTATATCTTGCAATACCTGGCTGATGATGTGCTGGAATACTTCAGCAGCACTGTTAATACCAAAACTCAGGCGCTTGTACCTATACAGACCTCGATGTGTCGTAAACGTTGTGATGAATCGACTCTCATCATCAAGTTCAAGCTGATGATAGCCCTTGTTTAAATCTAACTTGCTGAATACAGTTGCACCATTCAAGCGGTATATCATATCATCTACAGTGGGTGTAGGATGGCGTTCACGCATTATTGCCTTGTTGGGAACACGCATGTCTACACAAATGCGTATCTCATCTGGATTCTTCGGCTTTGGTGGAGTGACAATTGGGCTTACCCATGGTGTTGGGCCTGTTACCGGTTCAATGATATCTAGTTCTATCAGCCTATCCAGTTCGGCATCGACTTTCTTGCGAGTATGGAATGGTTGTCGGCGATGTGGTTGGGCAACTGGAATTACATCTGGGTTGATATGCAGATGTACCTTGCTATCAGTATAACAACCTATGGATTTAAACCGATCAGAAAATTCAGCAACAATAGCATCAACATTGTTTGCAGATTCCACTGCTACAGCATTAGAAAGCTGAAGTAGCCCCAATTTGGTTGAAGTCTTGTAACTGAGTAGAGACTCCTTTGCATTCCTAACAACATGGAATGTAGTAATGAGCATTGCATTCTTTGACTTAATCTCTGCAGTGAAAGTTCCAATCACTGGTAAGGCTACCTTTGAAGCATAGGCAGTGGCTTTGCCATTGTAGTTTTCAAGCTTTGGGAACTGTTTTTTAAATTTTTCATAGTGGCACTCAGCAATGGTGTCAATGTTTGATCCAGTGTCAATGAGAATTTTGAGACAAATACCAGCAATGTATACTATAGTCTCTGGGTTGTTTGGAAGATCATTCCATTCTTTGATTGCTTGTACTCCACAAATATAATCACATTCACTGTCATCTGAGACTGGTTGTAATGAAATGTTGTCTTGTATATTATTAACATTCTTGATTTGAGGTGCAATATTGTGTTTGCCACCTCGACTCCTATGACTTGATCCTCGTACATTGCTTTTATTTATTGACTGTGGTTTCTTTAGTGCGGAACGACACATAGCACCAAAATGACCTAGTTTTCTACACTCATAGCACTTCTTACTTTGTGCAGGACAAACATTATCTTGGTGTGGGTAGTCTCCTCCACAATTGTAACATTTATTGTTGACAACCTCTGATGTGAGTCGTTGTGACTGCTTGAGTCTTGTTCCATGACTCCAGTTGTGATGTGGTTCTCGGCTCAATTTAATGTTAGGTTTGGCATGATATCTTCTACGATCATGGTGTACTCCCTGAACCTTACATACTTCATGACTGTTAGTAACAGTGGCAGAACCGTTGTTGGCACTGCACTCCATGGCACGAGCATCACGTGCAGCATCTTCCATTCGACGAGCCATATCCAGTATCTTGTTAAGAGAACTTTCATCATCAACAAGTTCTAGAGCTCTTCGACGGAGACATGTAGATGTGCATGTTTCAATTATTTGCTGTTTGATTTCTTTGTCAACATCAGCAAAATCACAATGGGTTGCTAAACCCTGCAGACGTGTATGGTATTGATCAACAGTTTCATTAGAGAGTTGTCTTGCTCTCCTGAAATGCATAATTTCCATAGCAGTATTTTGCCTTGGTTTGAATTGCTCAGTTAATTTGGCCTTGGCAGTGTCATAATCTTTGGCACCACCAGTGTCTTTCAGTGTATCAAAGATGTCACAAACTCTATCACCTGCATAATGAAGTAGAAAGGCACGCTTTCTTTCAGCACTTTTGATATCAGAAACTATCAACAAATTTTCAAACCTTTTAAGCCATTTGGTCCACCTCTGTGACAGGTTTGTCTGGTCACAGTCAGGATCAAATGCAGGAAACTGAGGTATATTTGCCATTTTTACTGAATAAATTTAAACTTATCACTTAAAATGTTCCTCAGAATATATAACACTTACTGCACTGTATGTGTTATTTAAGAATTCATTGTAATTACTTTAATTTTGCAAAGCACACAAGCATTTTAACACTTTCGCGCTTAGCGGCCAATCGTTAGCGTCCAATCTTTTTCTCCTGATTCTGCCCTCTGGACTCCGGTTGGCGTCCAATGGTTAAATAATTATATAAATTTTATTTATTATGCGATTTTATTTTAGTTAGTCTCAAAATGTTCACCATGAAATTTACGTTTTTTCTAATAACCAAAGAGCTTATTAAAGAAAACGGCATGGCAGTGATTCATCTTGGTATAACAATTGTATGGCGCCGATATGCCGCCGCGGGTAACACTTCAGCCACTTCCAACCGTCTTGTGGTTTGGTTGCGACATTGATTCTATATTTATATCCATATGTCCGTATAGAGAATTTTATTGTGGTTCCAATGATACCATAATCAATGATGTAGGATAAATGTGGTCATCGCAATCATTAAGAGAGTGGAAACATTTGTTGCTGTTTGGCGCTCTCGCCAAACAGTTTGGCGAGAGCTTCTGTTTCTGTTTGAACTGTTTCAAACAGTTTCTGTTTGGCAGTATTTTATATGTATGTTCTTATAGAGAATTCTATTGCGAACACAGTGATACCAAATTTAAATACGTAGGTCTACAATTAGTGTCAGGACAGTAAAAAGAGTATACACTTTTCGCTCCTACCGCTTAAGCGCGCGAGACGCCCAAAGCACACAGGGTAAGTTTTTTATGCTTCCCAGAAAGCACGAAAGTGTTAATGCAAAAGTTCACAACAGTGCACAACACAGCAGCAACTGACTTCTTACCTAGCCCTTGTGTACATGTGTTGTTCCTACTCACAGCAACACAGCAGTTGTTAGCAGTTGGTACAGCAGTTGGCAGCAGTTGGTACAGCAGTTGGCAGCAGTTGGCACAGCAGTTGGTTCACAGCGTGAAGAATTTTGTAGCACGAAGCGTCGTTTCGTAACCAAAACATCGGGTTTTGTACACTGCATCAAAGCGCCGTTTCGTACACAGCGTCGCCTCGCAGATTACTCAGTACACAGCTTGAGTCAGCACAACTTGGGGTAGCACACAGCATTGGCCAGCACACAGCAACGGCCAGCACACAGCAACGATCAGCACACAGCAACAGTCAGCACAAATAAGCATGGGGTATGGTGCTCACAGCTTCTCTTTCCTCCTCCGGGCGCGTGAGGCAGCATGCTTCTCCCTTGTGTTTTGTTGAACAAAATACCTGCGTTCCCAGTTCATCGTCGTCGCCAATGTGGTATCTGTATATAGCTGAGATAGTCTTGGTAGTAAGGTTGATGTAAAGTCATTCCTGGTTACTGACTTTAATACTTATAAACGATTACATGACTAGAGCTCCCAAGCTTGGCAGGCGTCCTGTGCTTTGTTTACCTTCTCTCTCGGTGGCGTCCAGCCGCCGCACATAGAAAACGGATGGTACCATTTTCTGTGAACATGACATGGCCCACGGAGCATTGTCACACTAAGGGTTCAACAAGACTTACCATGGAATTCGGCAAGACTACTACTGGCCAGGTATGGTTAACGATGTAAAGAAGCATGTCAAACTGTGCCACGTGTGTCAGTTAGCCGGGAAACCGAACGTTTCCATTCCCAGAGCACCACTGATACCCATCCAGGTGCCTGAGGAACCGTTCCACAAACTTATTATTGACTGTGTTGGTCCTTTGCCTCGGACCAGTGCAGGCAACGCCTATATCTTAACTATCCTGTGTCCTACCACCAGATTCCCCATAGCAGTTCCAGTGAAAAACATTACGGCTGCTACAGTGGTGAAGAATTTATTGAAAATCTTCACCCAGTATGGATTTCCGAGGGAGATACAGAGCGACTGTGGCACCAACTTCACCAGTGATCTCTTCAAACGGACTCTGGAGGAGTTCAACATCAAACAGGTACTGTCCAGCCCCTATCATCCTGCTTCACAGGGTTCTCTCGAGCGTAGTCATCAGACTATCAAGGCACTCTTAAAAAAGTTTTGCAATGAGACCTCAAAGGATTGGGATAGGCAACTTGATCTCATTATGTGCATTTTCAGAAGTCTTCCCAACGAGTCACTAGGAATATCTCCTTATGAGATGCTCTACGGACGTAAGTGCCGTACACCTCTCAAGGCTTTCAAAGATTCTCTACGTGATGCCACCTTCAGTGAGCATCAGAATGTGCCCCAGTATCTTCAAAACCTCCGACACATTCTAGAGAGGGTCCATTCCTTTGGTAGCAACAACCTACAGAAAGCCCAAGAGAGGATGAAGACTCGTTACGACCAGCACTGCAAAGTAAGGAAGTTTAAACCAGGAGACTTAGTTCTTGCCTATTTCCTATCCCAGGTTCTCCTTTGCAGAACAGGTTCTCAGGACCCTATCGTGTTAAGGAGTGCCGGAACAACTTCAACTACGTTCTCGAGACCCCCGATAGGCGGCGGAAGACCCAGCTGTGCCACATCAACCTGCTCAAATCCTACCATGGTGTTCCTCCCACTGTGCTAACCAACTTCACCTCATTTACAGGTCCATACAGCCACAGTGAGACCTTCCCTGCTTCTCCTTCCGAAAGCACTGACACTGAGACAGCGCTTTCTAATTCGGAAATCCTTACTGACCTTCACAATCATTTTCAGGACGATAATAGTGCTTCACTCATCAAACTCATCAGAGAACATCAAGAGTTGTTTCGAGATGATCCCCAAGAGTGTACTGTGACTCGACACGACATCCAACTGCTACCTGACACCCAGCCGATTCGCCAACCATTCTACCGAATCAGCCCTAGCAAAACGGAAGTCATGCGTGCTGAGGTACAGTACCTCTTGGACCATGGACTGGCTACCCCCTGTGAGTCCCCCTGGGCCTCACCATGCATCTTGGTTCCCAAACCTCACGGTAAGATCCGTCTTTGCACGGATTATAGGAAGTTGAACAGTGTCACCGTGAAGGATGCCTACCCAATACCTAGGATAGACGACATACTAGATGCCATTGGTAATGCCCGCTACCTGTCTCAGGTAGACTTACTCAAGGGCTATTACCAGGTGAGCTTAACGGAGCGAGCTAAAGAACTGTCTGCCTTTATAACCCCTTTCGGGCTTTTCAGGTACAACCGCCTTCCCTTTGGACTCTGCAATGCCCCGGCCACCTTTCAGAGAGCTGTCAACCGCGTCATCCAGGGCTTGGACAACACCTACGCCTATTTGGATGATATCGTTGTAGCATCCAACACCTGGAGCGAACACCTGCTCCAGCTACAACGATTGTTCTACAAGCTCCTGAAAGCCGGCCTCACCATCAATCTGGGCAAGTCCACCTTCGCGAAAGGTAAAGTGCGGTACCTGGGTCATGTTATAGGGAGTGGCAGCCTGGCTCCGTTAAATATCCACATTCAAGCAATCCAACAGTATCCACAGCCTACTACCAGGAAGCAGCTCCTGCGCTTCCTTGGTCTTGCTTCCTATTACCGTAGGTTTGTGAAGAACTTTAGCACTGTTGCAACCCCCTTAATCACCTTAACCAGTCCCAAGCAACGGTATAATTGGACCAGGGAGCAAACCGTTGCCTTCGAACAACTCAAATTCCTCCTCTGTTCTAATCCTATTCTCGCCTCACCAGATATCAAGAAGCCTTTCATCCTCCATGTCGACGGCAGTGGTACCGGCATCGAAAGTGTCTTAATGCAGCAGGGGAGGCGAGGATGTTCCACCTGTCAGCTACTACAGTTGCAAGTTGAAGCCTCATCAGAAAAACTATAGTACTATAGAGAAGGAACTCCTCTCCATCGTCCTGAGCTTACAACACTTTGCACCATATCTGCACGGTGCTAGGTCCACTACCATCTATTCGGACCACAACCCTCTTAGATTCCTACATCAAGCCCAATTTAATAACCAACGTCTGCTGCGATGGGCTTTATATCTTCAAGGCTTCAATTTAAAGATCTGCTACATCAAGGGGCCTCATAACATCATCGCTGACGCCCTCTCCAGAGTGCATGAGGTAGAGGCAGCTCCATCTCTCACTCTACCTCCCGTGAACGTGACTCCACCAGAACCGCAGGCTTCGGGGGAGAGTTGTGACGATAATCTCTTCCCAGAGATTGAGCCTGCTATATCTTCTCATCGTCCCGTTCTCAACAATATGCAAGATACGTTTCATAGTGGATTAACGTATATATATCAAGACAGCCACACGCACCTGCAACTCCCTCCTTCCCCCTTTCTGCACACCTGGTCGCGCCGACGGCTACAGTCCCAGACAAACTGCTTGTTACTGGACACCCTGCGTTCTCATTGGCCGTTAAACAACACACCACTCCAGCTCCACGCCAATCACATTCCTCGCAAGCCATTGTCAGGACTGTCCAGCCATTCTCTCACCAGAATATCTAGTGCTCTCATGCTATGAACACCTAAGTTGACTCACCTCGTGTGATCAAATAGAGGTTTATAGCTAGCGCATATATTCCCAGCACTAATATTTTTTGCTTGTTATTTTATGTCACTTCTCCTCCCTTTAACGTAATCCAGTTTTATGTTCAGTTATTTTCCACTTGTTGTTCTGCACCATTAAGCCAAGATTTTGCCTTTATTTCAATTTGTTTTTTAGTGTTATTAAAGAGCATTATTTATTTTTGTGTTTTATGTCTCTTCCCTTACCTTACCTTACCACAGATTATCAAACACGCAGTCATTCTTTTTTTTTTTTCTTTTTTTTTCTTATGTGTGACCTGGCATTAACATCTGCCAGTGGAAGACTGCCGACCACCATACTCCACTACTTTACCGTCACAAAATTATATATATATATATATATAATATATATTATATATATATATATATATAAATATATATAATATATATATATATATATATATATATATATATATATATATATATATAATATATATATATTGTGACGGTAACGAGTTGGAAATGGTGGTCGGCAGTTCCAACTAGCAGGTGTCAGTGCTGGGCCACATATAATATATAAAAAAAAAGAAAGGGAAAAAAAAGAGAAAAAAATGAATGACTGCGTGATTTGGTAATCTGTGGTAAGGTTGGAAAGACTAAAAGCAATAATAAAAAAATATGGATTTTAATAACAATAAAAACACAAATTGAAATAAATGCAAAATCTTGGATTACTGGCAAAAATAATAAACAATATAAACATGAAATAGATTACGTTAATGGGGAGGAGAATTGATATACAAAAGTAAGTAAAATATGAATGCTGGAATATATGCACTAACTATGAACCTCTATTTGACCACACAGAGTGAGTCACTTAGGAGTTCACAGCTTGCGAGCACACAATATTCTGGCTGGCAGAAACGCAAGGGACTCCAACAATAACTGGTGAGGTCTCGTGATTGGCGGGGAGCCGGAGTGGAGTGTTGGTTGGCGGCCAATGAGGAAGCTGGATGGTCGCAAGTCGCTAGTTTAGGCCGTTGAAGGGTTCGGCGCGTCGACCAGGTGCAGCAGTGGGGGGGAAGGAGGGAGTTGCTGGTACGTGTGGCTATCATATGTACGTTTAGCCACTACAAAACGTATCTTGTATATTGATGAGGACAGGCGTGATTCGCAGAAATAGCAGGCTAAATCTCTGATAAGAGATTATCGTCACAACTCTCCCCCGAAGCCTGCCGTTTCGGGTGAATCACGTCCACTGGAGGTAGAGTGGGAGGTGGAGCTGCCTCTGCCTCATGCACTCTGGAGAGGGCATCAGCGATGATGTTATCAGGCCCCTTGATGTAGCAGATCTTTAAGTTGAAGCCTTGAAGATATAAAGCCCATCGCAGCAGACGTTGGTTATTAAATTGGGCTTGATGTAAAATCTCAGAGGGTTGTGGTCCGAATAGATGGTAGTGGACCTAGCACCGTGCAGATTGGTGCAAGCAAGTGTTTGTAAGCTCAGGACGATGGACAGGAGTTCTTTCTCTATAGTACTGTAGTTCTTCTGATGAGGCTTCAACTTGCAACTGTAGTAGCTGACAGGTAGAACCTCCTCGCCTCGCTGCTGCATTAAGACACTTCCGATGCCGGTACCACTGGCGTCGACATGGAGGATGAAAGGCTTCTTGATATCTGGTGAGGCGAGAATGAGATTAGAACAGAGGAGGAATTTGAGTTGTTCGAATGCAACGGTTTTGCTCTCTGGTCCAATTATATCGTTGCTTGGGACTGGTTAAGGTGATTAATGGGGTTGCAACAGTGCGAAAATTCTTCACAAACCTACGTTAATAGGAAGCAAGACAAGGAAGCACCATCAATCTGGGCAAGTCCACCTTCGCGAAAGGTAAAGTGCGGTACCTGGGTGCATGTTATAGGGTAGTGGCAGCCTGGCTCCGTTTAAACTATTCCACATTCAAGCAATCTAACAGTATCCACAGCCTACCCAGGAAGCAGCTCCTGC
>WNGS01116426.1:0-14899 GCA_020271785.1 Procambarus virginalis
CCATCAGCATCAACTCAGTCTCCAGAGTCATACGCCAGCATGGTGACTGTCCTGGGTCAGGGAGGCCTCCCGTTGGGAGGAGGCAGCACTCAGGAGCCTGTGCACCAGCACAAATCGCAACAGATTATATTGCAACAGACGACCTGCTAGAGGCAATTAAAGCAACGTCAACCAGGACACTCACTCCACATCCCAAAGCCTCTCGCCCATTTGCTGCCGGGAAATACACGGACCTCATCGGAAAAGTCAACAGAGGGTCAAATAACCTTGATGCACCTGATACCATCAAGCCTGGCACAATCTGTTACTTTTGGCAATGCATGCTTAGGTGTACCAGACAGAGGAGGCAAGACACTGGCCTCATCCGTCAATAAAGCAATTAGGGATTTTCCTAGGGCTGACAACCTAGTCCGCCTCCCCAAACACACCAAACACCGCCGAGGCAGACCAAGTACGACAATCAGCGACAGCAGAAAATTAGGTACCCAAGTCAGCAAGAAAATTGAAGAGGCAATACAGTCGGGGCACTCAGGTTGATCACAAGTGAGGACAAAATTTTGCCCAGGGATGAAACCACAGCCCAAGCACTGAGAGAAAAACACCCCCTCAGGTCCAGGGTCCCCCCTAACCAGGAACCTCTCGTCCTCCGGGAGTCAGAGGTTTATAAAGCTATCGTTTCATTCCCCCGGGCTCCTCAGGAGGCTACACAGGGGTAAGACCTCAACATGTGAAGGAAATGGTGAACCCTGTCTTTGGCCCAGCTGCAGAAGCGCTCCTGACAGAAATCACAACGTTTGTCAACAACTGCCTCGCCGGGTTAATCCCTGATGAAATCAAACCATTCTTCTTTGGTGCATCCCTATGTGCCCTGAAAAAGAAGGGGGAGGGATCAGACCCATTGCCGTTGGTAATACCCTTCGCCGCCTAGTTGCAAGGGCTGCTGTCAGAAGTATCCGAGTGGAAGCAGCCACCATGCTGCAACCAACCAGCTGGGGTTTGGAGTCCCCCAAGGCTGTGAAGCAGCGGCCCATGCTGCACGAGCCTACATTAGCTCTCTTACTGAAGACCAGGCAGTAGTAAAATTAGATTTTAAAAACGCTTTCAACTCGGTCAAAAGGGAAGCAATCCTCACTGCAGTCCAGGAACATTGCCCAAGCATTCTCCCGTTTGTGTCAGCAGGCTACAGCAAAGACTCAACCCTCCTGTTTGGCAAACATGAAGTCACCTCAGCAGAGGGAATTCAACAGGGAGACCCACTTGCACCCTTCCTCTTTTGCATAGCGGTTCGAGAAATTACAACCAGACTGTCCAGTGAGCTCAACATCTGGTTCCTGGATGATGGCACTCTGGCAGGCACACAAGACTCCCTTCTGGAAGACCTGCAGCTGGTGAAGACACGGGGAGACCATGGGTCTCGTTCTTAACCCCTCCAAGTGCGAAATTATTGCATCCGGTGAGGTAATATTAGAGCAGTGAAATCAGTTTTACCAGAAGCCTCAGTCATTAAACCCACCGACAGCACACTACTTGGAGCACCTCTGGGCCACAATGCCATTGCTGCAGTCCTTGACGAAAAGTTTAGAGACCTAAAGAGGATGGAAGCGAGAATAGGGGACTTGGACTCCCATGATGCCCTCTACCTTCTCACAAAGTGCCTTACCTTGCCCAGGCTAACATACTTCTTAAGGTGTGCACCCACTTTTGGCAACCCACTTCTTAATCAATATGATGAGCTCCTCAGGTCAATATTCAGAAAGGCGCTCAACCTAGATTTAGATGACAGTCAGTGGGACCAAGCAACACTACCAGTGAGATTCGGGGGGATAGGCATACGAAAGGCAACTGAGGTAGCACTTCCAGCATTCTTATCCTCATGTACAGCAGCCAACGAATGGGGGCAGATCCTACCAGAGCGTATGAGAGAGACAGCGGGAACTCATGATCAAACGTTCATCGAAGCAGCCAGACAATGGGACACCATTGCACACCCTCAACCCCGACCACAAGTCCCAAAAGACCACAAGCAGGCCCACTGGGATAGCCCCATAATGGAAAAGACTGTCACAGCAATGATTGACAACGCTGATGCTGAAAACAAAGCCCGCCTCCTAGCGGTAACAGCACCCCACGCCGGGATTTTTTATTTGCTGTGCCCAATGCAGCCCTGGGAACTCGCCTCAGTCATGACGCTCTCCGCATTGGAGTTGCCCTTCGCCTTGCCGCCCCCATCCTCACCGAACATAGGTGCATCTGCGGACTGCGATGGCAGACCAATATGGTCGTCATGGTCTGGTATGTCGTAAATCACAGGGTAAGATTGCAAGACATGAAGAAGTCAACGACATCATCAAGAGGAGCCTCGCCACAGCCCGCTGCCCGGCACAAAGAGAACCACACTTATCCAGACCTAACGACCCTCAGAAGCGCCCAGATGGGGTCACCTTGCTTCCTTGGAAGGATGGTAAGCAAGTGGTGTGGGACTACACGTGCGCTGCCACACTGGCCAGTACCTACCTCCACTACAGCACACGTGAAAGCGGTGGTGCTGCCTTTTTCAGGGAATCTCAGAAAATTATTAAATACAGGGGTCTGGCACACTGCTACAGCTTTGTTCCGATCGGCTCGGAGACCCTTGGTTCGTGGGGAAAATGTGCATTGAAGTTCCTAAAGGAATTGGGAGACAAATTGATTAGCGCTACAAAAGACCAGAGAGCAAAAAGTTTCTTGTTCCAGCGCCTCAGTGTTGCGATCCAGAGGGGAAACGCCTGTTGCGTCTTGGGCACTAGTCCAACTTCAGAGGAATTCGAAGAAGTGTTTGACTTGTAACAATGTTCGAACCTGTCTGTGACATTCATCAATGTTTCCCATTGTCGTGTTTTTCAAGAGATCCATAACCTTTAAGCACCTTTTTGTATTCATTTTTGTATCAACCTATGCATATCTTGTAACCATCAAATACATAATAAAGCACAAAAAAGGAAGGGGTGGTAGGAGAAAAGCACACAGAAACTGTATTGGAGGGGATCTAAACATTCCCTCTAATGCGTTATGCGTGGTTTCCTCCGAGGCTATGGGTCCCCCTTCTTCCAGCCAGAGGTGGTACTCTGCATTAATATATATATATATATATATATATATATATATATATATATATATATATATATATATATATATATATATATATATATATATATATATATATATATATATATAAATATATATATATATATATATGTCGTACCTAGTAGCCAGAACGCACTTCTCAGCCTACTATGCAAGGCCCGATTTGCCTAATAAGCCAAGTATTCATGAATTAAGTGTTTTTCGACTACCTAACCTACCTAACCTAACCTAACCTAATTTTTTCGGCTACCTAACCTAACCCCTAACCTAACCTATAAAGATAGGTTAGGTTAGGTTAGGTAGGGTTGGTTAGGTTCGGTCATATAACTCCGTTAATTTTAACTCCAATAAAAAAATTGACCTCATACATAATGAAATGGGTAGCTTTATCATTTCAAAAGAAAAGAATTAGAGAAAATATATTATTTCATGAAAACTTGGCTTATTAGGCAAATCGGGCCTTGCATATTCGGCTGAGAAGTGCGTTCTGGCTACTAGGTACGACATATATATATATATATATATATATATATATATATATATATATATATATATATATATATATATATATATATATATATATATATATGTATATATATATATATTATATATATATATATATATATATATATATATATATATATATATATATATATATATATGTCGTACCTAGTAGCCAGAACGCACTTCTCAGCCTAATATGCAAGGCCCGATTTGCCTAATAAGCCAAGTATTCATGATTTAAGTGTTTTTCGACTACCTAACCTGTGGATAAACTGAAGTCTTTGAAAATGGAATAAGTTTTACGAAACGCGCTCAAGTGTCGCGTCAGACTAGAAATAAAAAAATGAATTTTGGAGAATTGATTTTTCATTTACCGTCACCAGTAAAAAGAAACATAAGGAAAATCGAGAAAATTCGTGTTAGAATTATTAATCTTACTTTTTCGGTCATATTTAATAACATATATATATATATATATATATATATATATATATATATATATATATATATATATATATATATATATATATATATATATATATATATATATATGTCGTACCTAGTAGCCAGAATGCACTTCTCAGCCTACTATGCAAAGCCCGATTTGCCTAATAAGCCAAGTTTTAATGAATTAATATATTTTTTCTAATTTTTTTTCTTATGAAATGATAAAGCTACCCATATCATTATGTATGAGGTCATTTTTTTTATTGGAGTTAAAATTAATGTAGTTATATGACCGAACCTAACCAACCCTACCTAACCTAACCTAACCAATCTTTATAGGTTAGGTTAGGGTAGGGTAGGTAGCCGAAAAAGTTAGGTTAGGTTAGGTTAGGTAGATTAGGTAGTCGAAAAACAATTAATTCATGAAAACTTGGCTTATTAGGCAAATCGGGCCTTGCATAGTAGGTTGAGAAGTGCGTTCTGGCTACTAGGTACGACATATATATATATATATATATATATATATATATATATATATATATATATATATATATATATATATATATATATATATATATATATATATATATTATTGTATTCATTTTTGTATCTATATATTTAGTGTTATTGCCCATAAAATGCGCTCAAAAGGAATTACCGGAAAAGTAGGCAGATGGATCTACAATTTCCTGACCAACAGAACCCAATGTGTAATAGTCAACAAAATAAAATCCAACCCGTCAACCGTTAAGAGCTCAGTCCCCCAGGGTACTGTGCTTGCTCCAGTACTTTTTCTCATCCTTATATCGGACATAGACAAGAACACAACCTATAGCACTGTATCATCCTTTGCAGATGACACTAGGATCTTCATGAGAGTAGGCAACATAGAGGACACGGCGAACCTCCAGTCAGATGTAGATCAGGTCTTTCTATGGGCTACAGAAAATAATATGGTGTTTAACGAAGACAAGTTCCAGCTCATGCGCTATGGAAAAAATGAAAATATAAAAACGGAAACCACGTACAAAACTCAGGCAAATCATAACATAGAACGAAAAGGCAATGTAAAGGATCTGGGTGTACTCATGTCGGAAGACCTTACCTTTAAAGAACACAATAAAGTAGCCGTCACAACTGCAAGAAAAATGACAGGTTGTATAACAAGAACTTTTCACACTAGAGATGCTATACCGATGATGACACTTTTCAAAACGCTTGTGCTCTCTAGAGTGGAGTACTGCTGCACAATGACAGCCCCTTTCACTGCTGGTGAAATTGCTGACCTGGAGAGCGTGCAGAGATCCTTTACTGCTAGAATCCACTCGGTAAATCATCTAAACTATTGGGACCGACTAAAGAGCCTAAATCTGTATTCCCTTGAGCGCAGGCGGGAGAGATACATAATAATTTACACGTGGAAAATATTAGAGGGGCTGGTCCCAAACCTGCACACAGAAATAACATCACATGAGACCAGAAGACATGGCAGGATGTGCAGAATACCCCCATTGAAAAGCAGAGGTGCAACTGGTACTCTGAGAGAGAACTCTATCAACATCAGAGGCCCGAGACTGTTCAACACGCTTCCACTACACATAAGGGACATAACTGGCAAACCCCTCACAGTGTTCAAGAGAGAACTGGATAAGCACCTCCAAAGGATACCTGATCAACCAGGCTGTGACTCATACGTCAGGCTGCGAGCAGCCGCGTCCAACAGCCTGGTTGATCAGTCCAGCAACCAGGAGGCCTGGTCGATGACCGGGCAGCGGGGATGATAAGCCCCGGAAGCACCTCAAGGTATCCTCAAGGTAAGGTAAGGTAAGGTATCCCCCTCCCCTCCCCACAGCCTGTCACCCTCCTCGCATCTGGTGACGCCTCAGGATCACGCTACCTCAAACAAGCAGTTAAAGTGAGCCGGTTCATAGTTACCGACGTCACCAGCGCCATCTGGACATCCGTCGTTCCATATAAATAGAAGCCGGCCACCACCGCGATACAGATTACTCCTGAGTGCTCTACTGAGTATACTTGTTGACATATCTCGGTGTGGTAACAGGTTTATGCAATCTAGCTCATAGTATTCTAGTGCCATATTTTTAATTGCACATTAACCTAACATAAATTTGATTCTGTTTATCTTGTTCATTTTGTATACTTAGAATATAGCCAAGTTTTGGATTTTTTTTATTTTCATGTTAATTAAGTGTTTAAGTCATTTAGGTAAACTGTTTTAAATGTTTTTTCTCTTTTGTGCTTTATCCTACACTCATCACACAGTGAGGATTACACAGTAGTCTAATTTTTTTCCTTTTTTTTATATGACTGACATTCGATCTGCCTAGAGAGACTGCATTAACACCTATTTTTCTTGTCATGGGTGGCCACCTTCCCCCTGTAGTGAGGGTAAACTCTTTGGGGGTTGGAGTTTACGGAGCGTGCAGGTTATCCTGTAGTGGAGGTGGTCATGTGTGACATGCTCCATATTCCGGCTGTGGAAATCTACGGAGTTGAGCTAGTAACTGCGCACCATGTGGTTATCAAGTTTGTGCAGGAAGCAGCGTACCGTGACTTTCTCCAGCAGTATGAGGGGCGTACCTGCCGGCTGCTAAATGGCACCGGATCTGTGTCTATATCGGATCGCAGTGGTGCTATGACGTATGTGAGTGTCCATGGGGCCCCCATGGAGTTTCCCGAAACACTCCTCCGGTGCTTCTTCCAGCGGTTTGGCACCGTCGTCAGTGTGCGGATGCACTCGTTGTCCTCTGGCAGGTATGCGGGAGTGAAAACCAATATTCGTACCCTAGGGATGCACCTGCAGTCAGACATTCCATCCTCTGTCTGGCTTTTAGGGTACTACGTACGAGTGTTCTATGCACGGCAACTGCGGACGTGTTTTCGTTGTGGCCTGTTGGGCCATCAAGCTGCCGGGTGCACTGAGAATGCGGTTGCTCCAGTGAACATGTTCAAAGAAGAGGATTTCCCGCCGCTCCCTCTGGAGGAGGACTCCGGGGGTGAGGAGGTGAGTGTCCCATTGGATGCTGCAGCTCCCCCTGCTCCACCTGCATCGCCTGTCCTTCCTTCGGTTGCTGCTGACCCTCTGCTGGATGTTATCGTACCGACGGATGTTCTTCTTGTTCCCGTCGCTGTCCCCGCTGCTCCCAATGGCCTTCTGGGTGATCCCTGTGCGTCGTCGGCGCTCTCCTCTTCCTCGTCCTCTGCTCCTGTGCCTGGCCTCGTGCCTTTGCCTTGTGTTTCGTCTGTGATGGGTGCTGGGTTGGCTTTGCCGCCGCCTGCTGTGTGCGATCCGGTTCCACCTGTGGTTGAGGCTGCTGCTGCTTTATATCAGGCGACGGTTCGTCCGGATGCTAGTGTCCGTGTATCTGGGTCCGTGTTCGGCTCGGCCGATGTCCACCCGGAGCCCAAGCGTTCCCGGCTGTCGTCTTCTGCCTGGGCTGATGTGGGTGACTTCAGTGACTGTAGATCTTTGGGAGTAGAGGTACCTCCGGCTGCGTCGATGTCTACGGAGTTAGTGGTGATGGAGGCCCATGTGCCTGCTGGTGCTGGGGCCCATGTATCAGCCGTGCCTTCTGTTCCTTCGCCTCCAGGGGGCTCTCTGCGGTGGGGGGGTGGTGGCTTCCGCTGGCAGGGATGGTATGGATCCTGGTCCTGGGCGTGGCCTTTTGGTTACCTTATGGAAGGATGGGCACCGTCCGGTGCCCATGAACGCGGGTGTCCCTGTGGTTGTGCCCTCTGTCCGGCCCACTCCTGTGAGGGTGTGCGTCGGGGACCTGGAGGACGTGTTGCCGGTGTCTGTGATGCCGCTGAATCACTGGGCGTTGATTGCTGAGTTAATGCTGTCGGATGAACCGGACTGTTTTCATGCTGGGGAGGTTCCCTTTGTGTGGGGACGTGTGCCGACTACGAGACTCGTCAGTACTACCATCTGGGTCCCCTGTGTGGGGGTGTTTGTTGCCAGGGTTTCAGAGGTTATGGCTTCCCCGGTGAATGAGCTGGACCCTAGGGAGTGGTTGCTCTGGGAAGCATTCAATGTGCGGTTCCCGCGGGCCCGGTTTCCGGGCAAGTATGTCCACTAACAATCTGTTTCTTTGATGATGTAATACTGTGTGTCCCTCTGGCTGTAATGTTTGCCCTATTGTATCCTGTGCTCGTGCCTCCCTTTGTTTATTGCGAGGCTAGTGTTTTGTTGTGAGTGTTCTTGTTTATCATGTTTTGCGTTGTAAGTGTGCCCTGTGTGGTTTGTGTTGTTTTATTGTTGGCTTATTGTGTATTTTGATTTATTGTTATATTTATGTTGTTATATTTTATGTTGTTATATTTTATGTTGTTATTTTTATGCATTACCTGTACGTCATGATGATTATGTTTGTTTTGTTTCATGTGTTATTTTGTTGTGTGCATTGATTGCTTGCTTCTGTTATTTCTCTTGTGTTCTGATTTGTCTTGATGTATGCTGTTTTTCTCCAGTTATGCTTTTTGTTTAGATTCTGCTGTCAGTCCTTCTGGCCGGTGGTCTTTTGTTTTGCTTTGTTATACTGTTTTATTGTATTTAATTTGCATACTTGCATGTAAAAAAAAAAATTCTTGTCATATAAATTGGGGGTCTGTCCTAGGAGCCTCGCTCTGGTAATGCTTTTAGACCCTTCACTTAAAGTTTTGGGTAACTGTACTTGGCTCTATTACAAGTTTAACTTTTCAGAACTCTTATTCTTTGAATAATTTTAATGGTGCGTCATACTGTTTGCTTTCCAGATGTAGCATTATATGATTGTTGGATAACTTTGGATTACGTGGTGTCTGTTGGCCACAGTCTTACTCGTGATTGGTCGTTCCTTAATCTTTGCTATATCCTGTGTTTCCATCTTATTCTCGTCTCTACAGGAAAATTCTCATTTAGGCAGATCACCCCTTTTGGTACCCTGGTACTTTGGTCTGTCTCCAGGTCAAGTACGCCCACGTCTTTGCAACCCGAACGAAGGAGGATATAGACTGCCAAAGTTCCTCTCGCACGGACTATGCTGTATGGTTGGGACCCCTACAAGCAGTTCTCGTCATTAATTGACACTTCACACCCCCTACGCGTCGGTCAGAGATATGGTACTTACACAGGTAGGGAGTTAACATTCTTTTCCAGAGCACACGAATGTTAATTCTGTAAGTGCTATCTAGTTTAGTAGGAAACCTCTTACCTTTGTTCATGTCATTTAAAGACAAGGTAAGAAATCGCTACATCTTTTGGACTACCTTCGAGACAATTGTCTCGCAATTCAAGTAGGATTCCTCTTGCCCTTATCCTCGTCATATAGAGTACCGGGTATAAGATTCCTTACGTCCTTGAAACACTTACCTTCATTTTTTATCTTGATTGTAACCTTGACTATTGAGTTTAAACAGAATAGTTTACTGTTGCCACGTCACTCTGTCACTCTGACCTTTCATATTTTGGTACATTCACTTGGGTATTCTCTTACATATATTTGCCATCATTCTACTCGCCATGTTTAGACTTGCTATCTTCCAAGCCAGTACAGAGGAAGAGCTCGGTACCCTTATTCTTGCTACCAGAGCAGTTACTTACACTCATCACGGAATACCGCATTTCTTCCTCTCAAATGTGCCACTAAATCTGAACTTCATAATGTGATTCTAGAGTATCTGTTAGAAAACAACATAACTCCTGAGATGCATGAACAACATCAGCTTGCAGATAAGAACGTCCTGGCAGCCATGGAGTTGAAAATAGAGCTCGCCCAACTTCAACGTGAACGTGAGAGAGAACAACTTCATTTCCAGGAACAAAAAGCCGCCATCGCTCGAGAGTTCCGACGGAAACAGCTTGAACTTGAAACCGCCCACATCATTCAGCGCCAAGAAGCCGAAGCCAAACTTCCGGTACGTTTTAACGTCTTTTGACGAGACTGAAATAGATGCATTATTTACTTCATTTGAGACTCTAGCTAACCAACTCAGCTGGCCTCAAGATATGTGATCTGTACTTCTCAGGTCTCATTTGACGGGTAGAGCCGCCTTAACCCTCAGTACCATGCCTACAGAAACCGACTACAAAGTGATGAAACAGGCAGTGCTTGATACATACGTCCTACCCGTTGAGAGTTATAGACTTAAGTTCAGAGAATATTTAAAATCCAGTGCTACCACGTACCTAGAATTCGCTTACAATAAGAAGAGACATTTCATGAAGTGGCTGGAAGCAGCAAAAGTCAACACCATTGCAGATCTCGTCAACCTTATTTTGGTGGAGGAATTCCTTCGTAATATTCCTCTTCCCATTCGTCTTTACCTTTCAGACAAGGAAGAGACCAACTTTAATAGGTGTGCACAATTGGCTGACACCAACAGTCTCCATCACAGAGTACCATCCGACACACACCTCATGGTAAATCATCTCGGTCTAGTCCTGCCAAAGTGAGTATTAGTGATAAAGACTACACACTTTTCTGCCAATACCGTAACGAATATAGGCATACCTTAGAAAAGCGAACCAGTCCTTCATGTAAGATCAGCAGTGAAGCAAAGCCCAAATCACCTCCTAAAATTCATAAGATTCCTAAGCCTGTGATGTATAATTTTGTTTCATTCACTGATATCTCTCTCTCCAACAGACACTTGTACTCCGGAACAGTCTCTGCCAGCAGTGGAGATTCTGAGGAAAAGTTCCAAGTGAAAATCTTGAGGGACACAGCTGCTCTACAATCCATTCTTCAGAAGTCAGCTGTACCCAACGTCACCTACACTGGAGAAACTGTCCTCATCACGGACCTAACTGCCACTACTCCATATCCACTTGCCCGAGTCCGCCTGGATTGTCCGTTTATGCAAGGTGAAGTCCAAGACGCCATCCGGGAAAAGCCTTTTCCCATGTCAGGAGTTCAACTTCTCCTGGGCAACGACTTGGCAGAAGATCAACAACCTGCGAATTTAATCATCACGGAAGATCCCCAGGTATGTGACTCAGCAATGGAAAATCCTTTCTTGCAGTATATTAAAGAAGAGGTCCAAGCAACAGATTCTGACGACGTCTTCCCTCCTGTTATGGTGATGAAGCGGGCCACAGCTGCTCGCCCGAAACCAGCTGCTGCAGCTGTTCCTCAAGGTTCGTAGAGCCTCCTCCCGAATCTCACCATGCTGGAGTTCCGTAAGTTGCAGAAAGAGGATCCCTCAACATCTTTATTCTTATAGGCTGAGACGCAACCTAACTCTATCCCTGGTTTCTTTGTAGAAAATAAAGTGTTGTACCGGCATTATAGAACCAGGAAATTGAAGGAGGACGACGAACGGGCCAACATCAACCAACTGGTAGTTCCCAACAGCCTACGATCAGATATCTTGCGCCTGGTCCATGGATCTCGCTCACACTACGGCTTCTATAAGGCCAACAAAGCCCTAAAATAGGACTACTACTGGCTAGGTATGATTAGAGATATCAAACGCTTTGTCAAGAATTGTCACATGTCTCAGTTGACAGGTAAGCCGAACGCTCCTATATTCAATGCACCACTGATTCAGGTACCAGTGTCTTCGAAGTCGTTCAGCCATTCCATCAACAACTATGACGGCCTCTGTTCCAGACAAGCTCGGGTAACGTTCCTATATGTTCTATCCCGTGCTCTACCATCAGGTATTCCACAGCAGCTTCCGTCCAGAACAGTAAGGCTGCTAACGTTGTGAAACACCTCGGGAAGAAATGCCCGCAGTAGGAACACAAATGCGAACAAGCCTGAATGGTCCCCAGGACTATATGCTAGTGAAAACTCACACCCCAGAAGTGACTCGAACCCATACTGCCAGGAGCAACGCAACTGGTATGTACAGGGACGCCTTAATCCACTTGACCATCATGACTGGAAATAAGGAGGTGATAGCCGAAGCTATTTGAAACCACCTCCCCCCCCCCCCGCCGGAACCCAGATGGTAATCTTGGGCATAGCATTTTATCAAATCATCTCATTCTTTGGGGCACACGTGAGGAACACAAATATGAACAAGCCTGAATGGTCCCCAGGACTATATGCAACTGAAAACTCACACCCCAGAAGTGACTCGAACCCATAATGCCAGGAGCAACGCAACGGGTATGTACAGGACGCCTTAATCCACTTGACCATCACGACCGGACATGTTTCCTCACATGTGCCCCAAAGAATGAGGTGATTTGATAAAATGCTATGCCCAAGATTACCATCCGGGTGCCGGTGGGGGGGGGTCAAATAGCTTCAGCTATCACCTTCCTATGTCCGGTGACTCGAACGATATATATATATATATATATATATAGATATATATATATATATATATAATATATATTATATATTATATATATATTATATATATATATGATATATATATATATATATATGCGAACAAGCCTGAATGGTCCCAGGACTATATGCGAATGAAAAACTCACACCCCAGAAGTGACTCGAACCCATACTCCCAGGCGCAACGCAACTGGATGTACAAGACGCCTTAACCACTTGACCATCACGACCGGACCAAATGAGGTGATAGCCGAAGCTATTGGAACCACCTCACCGCCGGCACTCGGATGGTTATCTTGGGCATAGCATTTTACCAAATCACCTCATTCTTTGGGGCACACGTGAGGAACACAATGCGAACAAGCCTGAATGGTCCCCAGGACTATATGCGAATGAAAACTCACACCCCAGAAGTGACTCGAACCCATACTCCCAGGAGCAACGCAACTGGTATGTACAAGACGCCTTAAACCCTTGACCATCTGGACAAAGTGAGCCGAAGCTGACACCCACACCGCATGAGGTATGGGGAGCATGAGTATCAGTCCTCTGGGTGAGTTTCATCGCTATTCCTGGAACAGCTTCCATTGTTCCTCATGTGCCCCAAAGGAGGTACCTGCAAGATACCCACCAGTGGCGGAGGTTAGTTGGTACTCATGTCCGTCTGGGCAAGTTTAGCGTTACATGCGCCTGGGAGTAGGGTTCGAGTCACTTCCTGGGGTGTGAGTTTTCATTCATAATAAATATATATATATATATAATATCATATATATATATATATATAAATATATATATATATCATTATATATATATTAATATATATATATAGATATTATATATATATATAATATATATATGTCGTACCTAGTAGCCAGAACTCACTTTTTGGCCTACTATGCAAGCCCCGATTGCCTAAAAGCCAAGTTTCCTGAATTAATATATTTTCTCTAATTTTTTCTTATGAAAAGAATAAAGCTACCCATTCATTATGTATGAGGCCCCAATTTTTTTTTCATTGGAGTTAAAATTAACGTAGATATATGACCGAATCTAACCAACCAACCTAACCTAACCTAACCTATCTTTATAGGTTAGGTTAGTTAGGTAGCCGAAAAAGTTAGGTTAGGTTAGGTTAGAGTAGGTTAGGTAGTCGAAAACCAATTATTTCATTTGAAAACTTTGGCTATTAGGGCAACGGGCCTTGCATAGTAGGCTGACAAGTGCGTTCTGGCTACTAGGTACGATATTATATATAATATATACTAATAATAATATTAATATATTATATTATATATAATAGTATAATATATATAATAATCTTAATATACTATATTATAGATATATATATATATATATATATATATAATTATGCCATACCTAGTAGCCAGAATCGCACTTCCTCGAGCCTACTAGCAAGTGCCAGCGAATTGCTCATAATAGGCCGGAGTGATTTTCTTTATTTTTAATAATATTGTTTCCTATTAGTTATTGTTATAATATATTAGTCATATTATATTATGAACATAAATTATTGATTTCAGTTAGTTCCGGGACGCTGAAGTCACCGGAACCACCTCAAGGACGCCTCAAGGAAGGATGTTAGTTTAGGTTAGGTTAAGATAGATTTGGGTAGGGTTGGTGAGGTTCGGTTCATATATCTACGTTACTTTGTAACTAATTAAAAACAAAGTTTGCCCATACTATAATGAAATGATTAGCTTTATCATTTCATAAGAAAAATTTGAAAAATATTGGAAATTCTGGAAAAACTTGGCCTATTAGGGCAAATCGGGCCTTGCATAAGAGGCCGTAGAAGTGTGTTCTGCCTACTAGGTACGACATATATTATATTAATATGCGAACAAGCCAGGAATGGTCCCCAGATATATATTATATATATACTTATATACTATATATTAATATATATATCATATATATATATCATATATATATATATATATATGATCGTTACCTAGTAGCCAGGAACGCACTTCTCAGCCTACTGATTGCAAGGCCCTGTTTTGCCTAATAGCCAAGTTTTCCTGAATTTATATATTTTCTCTAATTTTTTCTTATGAAATGATAAAAGCTACCCTAGTTCATTATAGGTATAGGGAGTGGGGGGGTACTCCCAGTCTTTTAATGGGGAGGTTAAAATTAACTTAGAATATATGACCGAACCTAACCCAACCCTAACCTACCCTAACTAACCTATCTTTATAGGTTAGTTAGGTTAGTAGCCGAAAAAGTTAGGTTAGGTTAGGTTAGTAGGTTAGGGGTTGTCGAAAAACAATTTAATCATGAAAACTTGGCCTATAGGCCAAATCAGGCCTTGCATAGTAGGCTCAAGAAGTGCATTCTGGCTACTAGGTACGACATATATATATATATATAGCGTACCTAGTAGCCTGAATGCACTTCTCAGCCGTACTATGCATGGGCCCGATTTGCCTATAGGCCAAGTTTTCATGATATTGTTTTTTTCGACAACACTAGCCTACCTAAACCTAACCTAACCTAAT
>WNGS01116438.1:0-11065 GCA_020271785.1 Procambarus virginalis
CTACAATATACATTATTTTGGTAATAATACGCCTTAATATATATTAATAAATAAATTTAAAATTAAATCTGTGTAAGGCCGCAGCCTCCAGCATGTGGCCTCATTAAATAGACAGACATTCTCTTGATATATATATATATATATATATATATATATATATATATATATATATATATATATATATATATATATATATGCGAACAAGCATGAATAGTCCCAGGACTATATGCAAATGAAACTCACACCCATTTATTCACTTTATAGATGGTCTCTTTATATAGATGGTTCACTTTATAGATGGTCTCCTTCATGAGGCAAATGCAGTGTTTGCAGCCCTAACAGAAACCCACACAAAGGACTACCATGATGGTGAAATATGGATCTCAGAGTACAATCTTTTCAGATGTGATAGGAAACACCGGCTTCAGGGTGGGGTCAGCCTATACATCAAAGACACACTCATCTGTACTGAGCTGCTAAACACCTCGAATGATATGGTGGAAGTGCTGATAATCAAAATAGAGATTATAAATGTAGTTATTGTCCTTGTATATAAGTCACCGGAGGCAAACCCTCAGCAGTTAAAGACCAACTAATGAAAATAGAACACTGCTTGGAAAACCTCACAAATCCAGCTCCGAACATCATTCTGCTTGGGGACTTCAACCTACGGCACCTGAAATGGAAGCACCTGGCTAATACAGTAATATCAGAAAGAATACCAGGAAGTAGCCTTAATGAACAGGCACATGCAAATGACCTGCTACGGATGTGCGACAGGTTTGCCTTAAACCAGCAAATAGTAGAACCAACCAGGAAGGAGAACACGCTGGACCTCATTTTCACTAATAATGATGAATTGATCAGGAACATAATGATTACAAATACCTGTTACTCAGATCACAACTTAATTGAAGTTATGACAACCATGGGGAATAGACCTTCAAAACCAGTCCAGATTCCCGGTGGAGGAGATTTCAGCAAATTCAACTTCAATAATAAACAGATAAACTGGGAGCAAATAAACCAGGACTTCACAGAAATAAACTGGGAAGAACAGCTAGGAAATGCGAACCTGAACCAGTGCCTGGAAAAAATAAGCTCAGTAGCACTAGAAATATGTACAAACCGCATCCCCTAAGAAAAAAGAGGAAGAGATGCAGATTGGAACGAGAACGTCGTTCCCTATATAGGCGAAGAAAACGAATCGCGGTACAACTTGAGAGTCGCACCCTATCTCAGGAACGGCGAAGAAGGTTAGGTAGCGAAATAGGAAAAATTGAACTCAAGCTACAAGAATCATACAAAACGCAGGAGAGGGAAAGAGAGCAAAAGGCCATCAGTGAAATAGAGAGAAACCCGAAATATTTTTTCTCCTATGCAAAATCAAGATCAAAAACCACATCTAGTATCGGGCCCCTGCGAAAGGAAGATGGAACTTTCACCGATGACAACAAAGAAATGAGCGAGCTACTGAGGAAGCAATACGACTCTGTCTTCAGCGAGCCATTAAACGCACTAAAGATCGATAACCCAAATGAATTTTTCATGGATATGATACCAACATCAAATCATATATCAGACGTCACCCTATCCCCACTGGATTTTGAAGAAGCCATAAACAGTATGCCTATGCACTCCGCACCAGGCCCGGATTCTTGGAACTCCATATTCATCAAGAACTGTAAAAAACCACTATCGCAGGCCCTTCACATTCTGTGGAGACAAAGCCTAGATACTGGCGTTATTCCTGATATACTAAAAACAGCAGAGATAGCACCACTTCATAAAGGAGGAAATAAGGCAGAGGCAAAAAATTACAGACCGATAGCACTAACATCGCACATCATAAAATTTTTGAGAGAGTGCTAAGAAGTAAGATCACAAAATACATGGAATCACAGCATCTCCATAACCCCGGACAACATGGTTTCAGAACAGGGCGCTCTTGCCTGTCGCAGTTGCTGGACCACTATGATATGGCATTAGATGCTATGGAAGACAAACAAAACGCTGATGTAATTTACACAGATTTCGCAAAAGCTTTTGATAAATGTGACCATGGTGTTATTGCCCATAAAATGCGCTCAAAAGGAATTACCGGAAAAGTAGGCAGATGGATCTACAATTTCCTGACCAACAGAACCCAATGTGTAATAGTCAACAAAATAAAATCCAACCCATCAACCGTTAAGAGCTCAGTCCCCCAGGGTACTGTGCTTGCTCCAGTACTTTTTCTCATCCTCATATCGGACATAGACAAGGACACAACCTATAGTGCTGTATCATCCTTTGCAGAAGACAATAGGATTTTATGACAGCAGACAACATAGAGGACATGGCAAACCTCCAATCAAATGTCAATCAGGTCTTTCTATGGGCTACAGAAAATAACATGGTGTTTAATGAAGATAAGTTCCAGCTCATGCGCTACGGAAAAAATGAAAATATAAAAACGGAAACCACGTACAAAACTCAGGCAAATCATAACATAGAACGAAAAGGCAATGTAAAGGATCTGGGTGTACTCATGTCGGAAGACCTTACCTTTAAAGAACACAATAAAGTAGCCGTCACAACTGCAAGAAAAATGACAGGTTGGATAACAAGAACTTTTCACACTAGAGATGCTATACCGATGATGACACTTTTCAAAACGCTTGTGCTCTCTAGAGTGGAGTACTGCTGCACAATGACAGCCCCTTTCACTGCTGGTGAAATTGCTGACCTGGAGAGCGTGCAGAGATCCTTTACTGCTAGAATCCACTCGGTAAAACATCTAAACTATTGGGACCGACTTAAGAGCCTAAATCTGTATTCCCTTGAGCGCAGGCGGGGGAGATACATAATAATTTACACGTGGAAAATATTAGAGGGGCTGGTCCCAAACCTGCACACAGAAATAACATCACATGAGACCAGAAGACATGGCAGGATGTGCAGAATACCCCCGTTGAAAAGCAGAGGTGCAACTGGTACTCTGAGAGAGAACTCTATCAACATCAGAGGCCCGAGACTGTTCAACACGCTTCCACTACACATAAGGGACATAACTGGCAAACCCCTCACAGTGTTCAAGAGAGAACTGGATAAGCACCTCCAAAGTATACCTGATCAACCAGGCTGTGACTCATACGTCAGGCTGCGAGCAGCCGCGTCCAACAGCCTGGTTGATCAGTCCAGCAACCAGGAGGCCTGGTCGATGACCGGGCCGCGGGGACGATAAGGCCCGGAAGCACCTCAAGGTAGGCCTTTTGGGGTGAGCTTGGTGAGCTTCATGCTCTCCTCTGGTGCAGGATTTTCTGCTCTTTCGGTCCTGGTACTCGGTTTGTTTGATTGTAACCTCCTCCTTTTTCTAGCGAAGAACGAGACAGCTGCTTTCCGGAGGGGTCCTTGGGTCATTGATGCTTGGTTGGTCAGGCTGGGGATACATCATGTGTTGTGTCTAGTTACGGCTCGTCACCGTTACCTGCATGTGTCCGTTTCTGTGGCCAGAGATGCGCTTTGGGTTGAGTCGGCTTCCCTAGTTCCCCGTTCCAGGGCTCTGGTCTCCCAGGTCATCTGCAGGATTATTAAGTCTAGCCAGCCTGCGGTCCATCCTCGTACTCATGATATTCGGAAGTTTGCTGCTTTGGCTGCCATCTTCAGCAACATGTCTTTGGCCGATATTTAGGTGCAGGATTTTTTTTTAGGTCAAACTGCGTCCTGGCCACCCATTATTTGGTCAACATTCCTGGTCCTGGACGTTCTGGATATTTGGGTCGCAGGTTGCAGCCAGTTGTTTCCCTTCATGTGGCTGGCACTTCCCGAGTAAGTCCCTCTTTTCCTTATCTTTGGTTATGTAGCTACAGGTAGCCGGAGGGGCTCCTCACAGAAAACCAGCATTGATGTAATAAAATGCTGTTTTCTAGGTGAGCCCCATTGGCTCCCTGGCACTCTCCCTCCCTCCCTCCCTCCCTCCCTCCCTCCCTCCAGTTGGCAGTTTTCACATTTTTATTATACTTAGCCTTCGAACTGGATTTGCTGGGTAGGTGGTGCGAGGGATCCGGAGCTCCTACCTGCGCGGTCAAGCGGCACAGCAGCAAGGTGTGACATTTGCTTCTTTCCTTGGGAATTGAGGGAGTTCTGCCTCTCTGTTCGGTTTTCGGTTGCAATTTTATACAATGTGAAGTCTGTTTTCTTATGCCTACCTTTCTGGGTGCCTAACTCCAGTCGATGGCTTATAAGGAAAATCCCCAACCACCACAGGGGGGGGGGGTTTGGAGGGGGGGGGAGGCCATTGCTCCCTGTGCCTCTCTGAGGGGGCCAGGTTCTGGCTGATGATCCCTAGTAAGCTGAACTCCACTGACTAATGGCCAGATCTAATGTATCACATATTAGCCCAATAGCTCCAGGGAACCTCAGGGGCTTACCCAGAAAATGGCGTTTCATTACATTCAATGCTGGTTTTTTGGTTAAGTGTTGCATGTGTGTGCTGAAGTTGAGTCTCTTGTCTATGTATAGGCCAAGGAACTTTCCATCATTTTTATTGCTCATGTTAACATTGTCTATCTGAAGTTGAATTACATTTGTCGATTTGCTTCCAAACAAAATGTAGTAGGTACTTTCTATGTTTAGTGTGAGTTTTTTGGTTGACATCCATGAGTGGACTTTTTTTTATAATTCGTTATTTACAACATGATTTTGTGTGTGTGGGTTGGGGGTCTGGGTAGATGAAGGTAGTAATGTCAGCAAATAGTATAGGTTTAAAAATGTTAGAGACGCTAGGCAGATCATTGATGTATATATGAAATAGGAGAGGTCTTAGGATGCTGCCTGTGGCACTCCTACAGTTAACCACTGCACTGCACACCTGGTTTTGGCAAAACTTCACAGTGCAATTATCAAGGACATATTTTTGCTGTTTTTATAAATGTTCAGGTAAAGTTAATGTCAAAATGTTTCCAAACTCAACCATCTTTATTTCAAAACACAGTGATGAAATCATTAAAAAACATTACAAAATAGCCTAATTAAAAAAAAATAGCACAACTCTCAGAGCTCCTAAACAGGATTCCTTAGGGTGCTCTGTGCAGTACAGTGGTTAATGGTAGAATGGGAGAGGTTACATCATTGATAGCTACATACTGGTGTCTGTCACTAAGATAGGATCGAATATAGTTCAGGGCAAGGCCTCAGATTCCATAATGAAGTTTATGTAGGAGGTAGTTATGGTTAACAGTATCAAAGGCCTTTCTCAGGTCAATGAAGAGTCCAATTGGAAACTCATTTTGTCAAGGGCTGAGTAGATTATATCAAGTAGACTATTAATTACATCGCTGGTACTCTTTGGGGGTGGAAGCCAAACTGACAGGGACTTAATATGTTGAATTTTATGAGGTAGGAGTAGATGTAAATAATTTTTTCAAATATTTTTGATAATATAGGTAGATTTCATACTGATCTGTAATTGTTTATGTCTGCCATATTGCCTCCTTTATGAACTGGCATTACTCGTCCTTTTTTAAAGATATCAGGGAAGGTATGACACTAGAGAGATTTGTTGAACAGCAAAGCTATGGGTGGCACAAGGCCATGGGAGGCACTCTTGTATACCATAGATGGTATTTCACTAATGACTAACATTTATTACAGTCACTAATGTAATAACACTTAAATACACCTTGCATTGCACTTTGTAATCATTGTGCATCATTGGTGTTCTCTTCGCAATGAACTGCTGCTAACTCGGTAGGTATGGCATCCAAAATAAACTAAAGTTAATCATACTAAATATTCTGTATATGGGATAACAATGTGGTGGTAAAGATATTTAACAAACATCACTAAAGATATTTAACAAAATATTACTAACTTGATCACTAGTGTTGTTGGTATGAAGGACAGCGACGGGACGTGTGTGCTCTGCTAGTCCAAATTTGTGGAGAAGACTGTGGAGTGTATAGCCTCGGTGTCCACTGCTGCAGGAGTCGGTGGCGGGACTTCTTGACAGTAGGTGCAGTTTGCACCAAGAGTGGTGGCGGGACTGACGGGGGCGGCGAAATTGAATTGAAATTGAAATTGGGGGCGGCGAGTCTCAACTCAACTCTCCTCAAAGAATGTTGTTGTTGATGCTGGTTGTCATGGTGACCGTGACGTCACCTCACCGCCCTTTTCAAACGTGCTGAAATTTACATATACAAATACAAATACAAATATTTATTCAGGTAAAGTACATACATACAAGGTAAGATACAAAAGTTGATGGATTTATAGATAGAGCTAGTAATCAACATCAACATTGGTGTTCCTCAGGGCAGCATACTTGGCCCTCTCCTCTTTCATCTACATTAATGACCTTCCAAATGCCTCCCAACACCTCAAACCAATTCTATTTGCTGACGACACAACCTTCATTTACTCCAGTCCTGACCCCCTTGCTCTAAATGCCACAGTAAATACTGAGCTAAATAAAGTCCATCTTTGGCTAACTGCCAACAAACTCACCCTTAACATTGACAAAACTTTCTATATTCTGTTTGGCAATAAATCCTCTAATCAAATAAATCTCAAAATAAACAATACCCAAATTTGCAACAAATTAGATGGCAAATTCCTTAGCGTTCTCATTGACGACAAGCTGAATTTCCAGGGACACATTCTAAATATATCAAAAAAAGTTTCAAAAACTGTTGGCAGTCTTTCTAAGATCAGATATTATGTACCCCGCCCTGCCCTGGTTACTCTCTATTACTCCCTCGATCTATCCATATCTCAACTATGGTATTTGTGCTTGGGTTCTACTACACAAAATCAAAACAGTGGAGGATTCCCAGGTAGAACAATCAACCACAATGCCCATTACCCCTTTACCCTGTTGTGCTTAACTACACAACTATACAAGAGTTATTAACACGTGTAATGGCTGATCCCCCATCAAGATAGCATGGGGACTAATTGCCTGACCCGCAGCCCGTCTTGCTCCTCAAATAATTTTCGGGTTAACATGAAAACATCTCTCGAGTTTATCTCTCTAATGTTGTTTTCCCATCTTTCATTTTATCAGCTTAGTTCCTTTATTATGCCCCAAATACTCATCCATCGAGCGGTAGTTAAACTGAACCCAAATTTAATAAAGTTCCTTTTGCTAAGCAAGCTACAGTCTTGATAAAGTCAGATTTATTGTTTGTTAACACATTTCTCAACAATGAACAGTCAGTTTTATCAAGCTAACATATCCTAACACAACGAGTGAGAGCATTAACTGGTCTAATTATTTTATTAGACCAGTATATATTATTAGATCACAAATATATATATATAATATATATATATATATATATATATATATATATATATATATATATATATATATATATATATATATATATATGCGAACAAGCCTGAATGGTCCCCAGGACTATATGCAACTGAAAACTCACACCCCAGAAGTGACTCGAACCCATACTGCCAGGAGCAACGCAACTGGTATGTACAGGGACGCCTTTATCCGCTTGACCATCATGACCGGACATAAGGAAGTGATAGCCGAAACTATTTGAACCACTTCCCCACCGGCACTCGGATGGTAATCTTGGGCATAGCATTTTATCAAATCACCTCATTTTTTGTGGCAACACGTGAGGAACACAAATACGAACAAGCCTGAATGGTCCCCAGGACTATACGCAACTGAAAACTCACCCCCAGAAGTGACTCGAACCCATACTGCCAGGAGCAACGCAACTGGTATGTACGGGGATGCCTTAATCCACTTGACCATCACGACCAGACATAAGGAAGTGATAGCCGAAGCTATTTGAACCACTTCCCTGCCGGCACTCGGATGGTAATCTTGGGCATAGCATTTTATCAAATCACCTCAATATAGTCCTGGGGACCAATCAGGCTTGTTCGCATTTGTGTTCCTCACGTGTTGCCACAAAAAATGAGGTGATTTGATAAAATGCTATGCCCAAGATTACCATCCGAGTGACTCTCTATTACTCCCTCATCTATCCATATCTCAACTATGGTATTTGTGCTTGAGGTTCTACTACCCAAAATCATTTACGTCCTCTAATTACTCAACACAAAGCTGCTATTAGGACAATATCCAACTCTGGCCCCAGACATCACTCGGTACCCCTACTCAAATCTCTCAATATGTTAGATATTAAGTCACTGCACATTCTCTCATGTGTATTATACATATATAAAACGCTGAACTGTAATGCCAATCCTGACCTCAAAAGCTTCATTGAAAGCTGTAACAGAACCCATGAGCACCACACCAGAAATAAATACAGTTTTGATATTCCAAGAGTACGACTTAATCAAACTAGAAATGCTCTACAAATCAAGGGACCCAGAATGTGGAATGACCTTCCCAACCATGTTAAAGACTGTACCTCTCTCAACCAGTTTAAGATTAAAACTAAACACTACCTGATAAACTCCCTGTAACCTACCTTACCCCTCTATTGTCAACCCATGTTTTTTTTTTTTTTTTTTTTTTTTTTTTTTTTTTTTTTTTTTTTTAATTCAACGCTGTTTGTCTACATATTGTATTTGTGCTGCTTTTCAGTCATGTTCCCCCCCTTTTTTTGTACCTTTATTTGTATCTGTTCTCAAAACATTTTATTCTTTTTGCTCAATTAGTATTAAGTTTTAGATATTAATGTTTTCTTGCCCGAAACGCATTGCGTAATAGTGGCTTTAGGCATTGTATGTACTAGCTCTATCTATAAATCGATCCACTTATGTAAAATCTCTTTATGTATGTACCTTTCCTGAATAAACATATTTATTTATTTATTTATTTATATTTATTAATTACAGATTTCACGGCAATTGAATTACATTAGCATGATAACGGCTATCCATTATTTGCTGTATAATTTTTTATGCCCATTCACTATTCATTATGAGGCAGTATTTATTTATCCATTTAGTCGTTATAATTAGCCTATGCTTCTTCATGCAAGAACTTCTTTAATGATCATTTATGATTATTTTAATTTGTGATAAATTTCGTATTAATTACTTTGTAAGTAATTTATATAATAATTAATTTTGTAATTAATTTGTAATTATTATGTTAAGTAATTAATTTATATAATTAATAATAAATTAAGCCCCCACGTGGTGCGTTTTCTTCCAACCCACAGAAAATAGTCGCTGTATGCAAAGCAAACGGCGAAATTTCTGGGGGCAGAAGAAAACGTAATACCATATCTGTGACTAACCGTCCTTGGTTGCGTGCGCATCACGCTGGGGCATTTAGCGCGTCCAGGGGACTCGGCCACTCTTGCTGGCCGTCTCCCGGACGTTACACTACAAAACGCCCACCCGCCTCCCAGGTTCCCCTGCTTCCCCTGGCCTTAAAGGGGAAGGCGCTATTGCAGCTTGCTGAGGACACTTGTCCCAATTTGCAATGAATTTGTGTTACCTTTGGGGGTGCTCCGACGGAACCCCCAAAGTGATAAGCCAAGAATACCAAGAACTGGAATTACTGCAGTCTAATTACAGATTTCACGGCAATTGAATTACATTAGCATGATAACGGCTATCCATTATTTGCTGTATAATTTTTTATGCCCATTCACTATTCATTATGAGGCAGTATTTATTTATCCATTTAGTCGTTATAATTAGCCTATGCTTCTTCATGCAAGAACTTCTTTAATAATCATTTATGATTATTTTAATTTGTGATAAATTTCGTATTAATTACTTTGTAAGTAATTTATATAATAATTAATTTTGTAATTAATTTGTAATTATTATGTTAAGTAATTAATTTATATAATTAATAATAAATTAAGCCCCCACGTGGTGCGTTTTCTTCCAACCAACAGAAAATAGTCGCTGTATGCAAAGCAAACGGCGAAATTTCTGGGGGCAGAAGAAAACGTAATACCATATCTGTGACTAACCGTCCTTGGTTGCGTGCGCATCACGCTGGGGCATTTAGCGCGTCCAGGGGACTCGGCCACTCTTGCTGGCCGTCTCCCGGACGTTACACTACAAAACGCCCACCCGCCTCCCAGGTTCCTCTGCTTCCCCTGGCCTTAAAGGGGAAGGCGCTATTGCAGCTTGCTGAGGACACTTGTCCCAATTTGCAATGAATTTGTGTTACCTTTGGGGGGTGCTCCGACGGAACCCCCAAAGTGATAAGCCAAGAATACCAAGAACTGGAATTACCGCAGTCTAATTACAGATTTCACGGCAATTGAATTACATTAGCATGATAACGGCTATCCATTATTTGCTGTATAATTTTTTATGCCCATTCACTATTCATTATGAGGCAGTATTTATTTATCCATTTAGTCGTTATAATTAGCCTATGCTTCTTCATGCAAGAACTTCTTTAATAATCATTTATGATTATTTTAATTTGTGATAAATTTCGTATTAATTACTTTGTAAGTAATTTATATAATAATTAATTTGTAATTAATTTGTAATTATTATGTTAAGTAATTAATTTATATAATTAATAATAAATTAAGCCCCCACGTGGTGCGTTTTCTTCCAACCAACAGAAAATAGTCGCTGTATGCAAAGCAAACGGCGAAATTTCTGGGGGCAGAAGAAAACGTAATACCATATCTGTGACTAACCGTCCTTGGTTGCGTGCGCATCACGCTGGGCATTTAGCGCGTCCAGGGGACTCGGCCACTCTTGCTGGCCGTCTCCCGGACGTTACACTACAAAACGCCCACCCGCCTCCCAGGTTCCTCTGCTTCCCCTGGCCTTAAAGGGGAAGGCGCTATTGCAGCTTGCTGAGGACACTTGTCCCAATTTGCAATGAATTTGTGTTACCTTTGGGGGGTGCTCCGACGGAACCCCCAAAATGATAAGCCAAGAATACCAAGAACTGGAATTACCGCAGTCTAATTACAGATTTCACGGCAATTGAATTACATTAGCATGATAACGGCTATCCATTATTTGCTGTATTTTTTTATGCCCATTCACTATTCATTATGAGCAGTATTATTTATCCATTTAGTCGTTATAATTAGCCTATGCTTCTTCATGCAAGAACTTCTTAATAATCATTTATGATTATTTTATT
>WNGS01116456.1:0-18823 GCA_020271785.1 Procambarus virginalis
TGAATCTTTCCAGGTGGAATATTACCAAATCCATACCCACCGGAATAAATGGTGTCACCCGAAGAAAAACATTAGGACCAACATAGAAGTTTATCGTTAGACACACAATCGACAATGATTGGGTAGGTGACATATATATTGGGCAAACATAATCACGCATTCCCCTTTCCATAAGCATGCCTTCCACTTGTTGCGGGAGTAGTTAAACACTGGTAGTCTGAACCAAAAAAAAAAAAAAAAAAAGGCATTGGCAGGGTACGTGGTGGAGGTGGAGGGCAACTCCATACACAGGTTTTCAATATAGATTTGACGTAGAGCCCAATAGGGCTGGAACGTACATACACGCAATGATAATAGACAGTGAAGGCTACCTCTGGATACAACGTAGCCAAAACGTAAATCCCCTGTAAGCACAAAGCTAGTCGAGTACAATAAGCGTAGTAACAGGCCATTTAACAGACTGAGACCATGCTAAGATAGTATTATAGCAGAGCACCTGTAAGGGTACCCGTACTTATTGCATACCATATGACAGAAGAAATCGAAAAATGATATTGCAGTGGTAATATTCTGTAAGAAATCTAATATGTTAAAGCATATATAGCTGTAACAGATTACGATTTTCTAAACCTCCTACTGTCATTATGTGTCCACTCTTCAACTCTGCGTCTGCAGTTGTCGCACACCAATGTAGAATAATCTTAACTTCACATAATGGTACAACAATATAGGAGCACGTCTTGCTTTATAATTAACAGAAATAGGTTCAAACATTTGGCTTGATGCACGGAACAAGTTTGATTTAATAGAACAGGATTCCCGGCCACTCTACAACATCCAAGCGCAAACATTCCCCGCGTCCAGTCGCACACGCAAAAGAGAGGTACGCTAGAAGCTGAAGGTTACAGCAGGTAACCCACCACCACGGAATGCATAATAAATCTACAGAGGAATTCCAAATAACGCAAACATTCGAGGTCTGACAGTGCCGCAAGTGTAAATGTGCCTACGGACGAAAAAAACTTCATTTACACTGCGATGTTCCTATGTGAACTGCCTAGAAGAAATTTCCTCATGCAAAGCTAGTTTTCTAGGCAAGCTATAAGAGGGAGTACAGATAGGAATGCTATAGAGGATCTAAGAGAGAGCAAGAGAGAGTAGAGAGAGCGAGAGAGAGATAGATGACACTGAGAGAGCGAGAGAGGCAAGAGAGATAGATAGAGAAAGGAGAGAGATAGAGAGAGCGAAATTGCGTGACAGGTAAATCAGAGGAGAAAACTGGACCACACTGTACTCATACAAACGAACATACACACAAACAGTAGATACAAAGGGACAGACCAAAAATGTAGACCAGCATACAGCAATGAAACAGATTAAAAGAAATCTCTTGAAAAGTTTACCATCAATTAATAAGGTATTTTTAGATAGCCACTAACATGCTCCTCCTCCGCCTTCAATAGAAAATCACAAGATCCGGTTATGAACCTAGAGGACAATGCCTCCTTAGCAGCCCCTTCTGCGTCTGCAACTGGCCTACTCTCAATGACATTAGTCGCGTTCAGAACGACTAAAATCTTTTCGTTCAGAAAAGATTGTATCTCGCTCAGAACGATAAAAAGCGAAGCCCTATAGACTAAAGGTTTTCGTTCATGTACTAGAGGTACTCACCCCTCGTCCCATTCACGCGGTCTCGATCCATTCTCCTACATCATTACACGTTCTACAGTTAGCGACAGATACAACAAAAAATTACTTAATCTGTAGGAAAGGTTGTGTCAGCTGGTGTTAATTATCTTCTATGCAAACTGACTGTTTGAAGCTAGGAACAGCTGACTATGCAGAATAAGCTGTGCTCTAAGTCTCGGAAGTTCTGGATGAACTGTTTCGTTATCCTCGAACTGTTATATTCTTCCATGCTGGGTCAACCATAGCTGCAACTGTTGGCAAAATTCGGAATACTTCTGTAATATGTGGGCTGTGGGAAATTTTACCCACCATATCTAATAATCATCTAAGAAATGTATTATTTCCATATCATATCAATATCATATCAAATCATATCTATATCATATCTATATCATATCTATATCAAATCAAAATCATATCAGAATCATATCAGAATAACAATAGATTCATTATATATAGCTTGATCCTAGATGATGATGCCACTATGATCACGTACGCCATAGGGCCCTATAGATGCCTACGTGACTTAGTGCATGTTCACTCAAGGATCCAAAAGCTTCTAGAAGGATTTGTTAATTAAAAATCTATTGGAACAATGATGTAACATCCGGTAGAGATAAAATCAAATCCTTATTAAGAATCAGTGGTCTTATCAAGTACTACTTATAATCTTTAAATCCTATATCTAATTTTATTATAATCACATCTTATCTCAATCATAAGTCTAGACTGTAAAAATAATCAATCAATATTCATTGAAGCAACCTCTCAAGGGAGAGTGGGAGGGGCATCTTGGGAACAAGAAGCGCGCACGACACACCCCGCGGCACCGCGGCAGAACGCGTTTGTTTACACAACTGAGTGTACACGTGACGGACCCTTAGCGAACATTATTCAGCTCAAGGACATCTTATCTAATATCATTATCACCAGTGAACACTCTCTAGAACTGGGGGAGTACCTGGACAATATATCTACAAAGGAATATCCCTAGAACATTTATATCTATAAGTGTAGAGTAGAGCACACAGTGACTTGGCTCCACCTTCACCATCAACTATCATTCTTCTGCAACGCAGTCCAAATCACGTAGCAACGCTACCAGATCATACAGCAACGCTGTTCTATAAAATATCGTGCCTAAACTCGCTACAAAAGAGTTCTTCAGTCTGGCACACCTTGTCAGACAGGCACCCGGCTTCAGATAAGTTTATTGAATGTTATTACAGTAGCGTATTAGTTGGCCAATTGTATGATTGTATAACTTTAATATCCTATAAGTCTGATTGTCGGTTATAAGCGAGGCAACGCCTCATATTTCTGTACGTTTATTAATATTTCTTATTAATAAGAAACTGTAATCATGGCCTGACTAGGCAAAGAACAATCACCACTTAAAATCCCCCACATGATTGATGATGGATTGGAATCTGTACATCAATTGTGGGAACTTGATGCTATAGGAATAATTCCTGAACAACCAAGTCCTGATGATGTCTGTGCACACAATCAGTACTTACAAACTGTACAGTACCATGATGGACAGTACTGGGTAAGGCTACCATGGAAAATCAACCATAAAACCTTACCTACCAATTATCACATGGCTTATAGTCAATTTAAATCTCAATTAGCAAAGCTAAGAAAAAGGCCTGAGCATTTAAAACTCATTCATGTGATTATAGCTCAACAATTGAAGAATAAATTCATAGAAGTCGTGAAACACGACAATAAGCAAACAGGCCATTTTTTACCACACATGGCTGTAATGAGAGAATCAAAAACAACTCCTTTATGGATAGTTTTTAACTGTAGCTCTAAATCTGGACCACAAGGAACCAGTCTAAATGGTTCAAGGGGGTAGCCAGTCCATGGTCCAAGAGATACTGTACCTCAGCACGCATAACTTCCGTTTTGCTAGGGCTGATTCGGTAGAACGGTTGGCGAATCGGCTGGGTGTCAGGTAGCAGTTGGATGTCGTGCCGAGTCACAGTACACTCTTGGGGATCATCTCGAAACAACTCCTGATGTTCTCTGATGAGTTTGATGAGTGAAGCACTATTATCGTCCTGAAAATGATTGTGAAGGTCAGTAAGGATTTCCGAATTAGAAAGCGCTGTCTCAGTGTCAGTGTTTTCGCAAGGAGAAGCAGGGAAGGTCTCACTGTGGTTATATGGTCCTGTAAGTGTAGAATAGGTGGTTAGCACAGTGGGAGGAACACCCTGGTAAAGTTTAAGCAGGTTAATGTGGCACAGCTGGGTCTTCCGCCGCCTATCGGGGGTCTCGAGAACATAGTTGAAGTTGTTCCGGCACTCCTTAACACGGTAGGGTCCTGAGAACCTGTTCTGCAAAGGAGAACCTGGGATAGGGAAATAGGCAAGAACTAAGTCTCCTGGTTTAAACTTCCTTACTTTGCAGTGCTGGTCGTAACGAGTCTTCATCCTCTCTTGGGCTTTCTGTAGGTTGTTGTTAGCAAAGGAATGGACCCTCTCTAGAATGTGTCGGAGGTTTTGAAGATACTGGGGCACATTCTGATGCTCACTGAAGGTGGCATCACGTAGAGAATCCTTGAAAGCCTTGAGAGGTGTACGGCACTTACGTCCGTAGAGCATCTCATAAGGAGATACTCCTAGTGACTCGTTGGGAAGACTTCTGAAAATGCACATGATGAGATCAAGTTGCCTATCCCAATCCTTTGAGGTCTCATTGCAAAACTTTTTTAAGAGTGCCTTGATAGTCTGATGACTACGCTCGAGAGAACCCTGTGAAGCAGGATGATAGGGGCTGGACAGTACCTGTTTGATGTTGAACTCCTCCAGAGTCCGTTTGAAGAGATCACTGGTGAAGTTGGTGCCACAGTCGCTCTGAATCTCCCTCGGAAATCCATACTGGGTGAAGATTTTCAGTAGATTCTTCACCACTGTAGCAGCCGTAATATTTTTCACTGGAACTGCTATCGGAAATCTGGTGGTAGGACACAGGATGGTTAAGATATAGGCGTTGCCTGCACTGGTCCGAGGCAAAGGACCAACACAGTCAATAATAAGTTTGTGGAACGGTTCCTCAGGCACCTGGATGGGTATCAGTGGTGCTCTGGGAATGGAAACGTTCGGTTTCCCGGCTAACTGACACACGTGGCACAGTTTGACATGATTCTTGACATCGTTAACCATACCTGGCCAGTAGTAGTCTTGTCGAATTCCATGGTAAGTCTTGTTGAACCCGTAGTGTGACAATGCTCCGTGGGCCAGGTGTAGAATCGTGGGCCGCAGGCTGGTAGGAATCACTAGTTGTTCAACGTCTGCCCAATCGTCCTCGTCCTTCAGTTTACTGGGTCTATACCTGCGATAGAGTAATTCGTTCTCCATAAAGAACCCAGGAACACTGTCGGATTGGGTTTCAGCCTGAAAGAATAATGGTGTCAAGGTAAGATCATCTCTCTGTAACTTACGGAACTCCAAAGCGGTCAGATTAGGGGGTAGTTTCGAAGGGTCCTGAGGGACAGCGGTAGCAGTAGAGTCAGCTGGCTGTGGTCGTGCAGCTTGAGCACGGGTGGTCACCATAACAGGAGGAGAACCTTCATCACTCTCTTGAACCTTTGCTGGAACATGCTCAAAAATCGGGTTATCCAACACAGAGTTGCTTACCTCGGATATGTCCTTGACGATCAGGTTGTTTGGTTGTTGGTCTTCTGCCAAGTCGTTGCCCAGGAGAAGTTGCACTCCAGGCATGGGAAAAGGCTTTTCCCTGACGGCGACTTGGACTTCACCGGTCACGAAGGGACAATCTAGGTAAACTCTGGCAAGAGGATAAGGAGTTGTAGCAGTAAGGTCAGTGATGAATACAGTCTCTCCTGTGTAGGCGACGTTGGGCACAGCTGATTTCAAGACGATCGATTGTAGAGCCGCTGTGTCCCGCAGGATCTTAAGTCCAAAACGTCCCTCTGAATCTGAACCGTGGGTAGTGATAGTTCCTGGATATAGATGCTTGCTAAAGAGAGAGAGATCATTAGCATGAACACCAACATTCATTACAGGCTTACCGGACTTAGGGTGAGTAGGTTTGGGCTTAGGAGGAGGTTCTATGTTACCTTTAGATTGGGACTTACCACATTTTTCTATGGTATGTCCATATAGTCGACAATACCTGCAGTACAGTTGAGAGGTACCTTGATCTGGGCTCGCTTTCTCGTAACTGTACCAAGACTTCTTACTGGTAGGTTCTGGTGTCAGCCGGTGGATGAGGCTGTAAGTGTCAGCTGACTTCGCGCACTTCACCAAATCGGTCTCTTCTTTGTCTGCTAAGTATAGGCGGACAGGAGGAGGTACACGTCTCAAAAATTCTTCAACCAGTATGAGGTTGACAAGCTCTGGAAAAGTAGAGACATGTGCTGCCTCCAGCCATTTCATGAAATATCTCCGTTTGGTGTTAGCAAATTCTAAGAAGGTGGTGGTACTTGCCTTGACGTAGTCACGGAACTTTCGTCGATAGCTTTCGGTGGAGAGAAGGTAGGCGTCCAACACAGCTTGCTTCAAGGTGGTGTAGTCGTTTTCTGATGCCAAAGTGCTGAGTGTGACTGCTGCTCTACCTGTTAAATGTACTCGGAGAAGGGTAGCCCATTGGTCGTCAGGCCAACTAAGTTGATTAGCAAGGGTCTCAAAAGTAGTGAAAAACACATCAACCTCCGTTTCTATGAACGGGGGCATTAACTTACTTGCATGGGAGACATTGAAACTGGGAGGAAGACTAGCTGCCGCTTGCTGGAGTTGAGCTTGGTGTGCAGCGTCCCTCGTGAGTTCTCGGTCACGACAGTCTAGAGCTGTTTCTGCCTGCCGTTTGTCGTGTTCACGTTGTATCTCGAGTCGCTGTTTGTATAAGGCCAACTCACGTTCACTTTCTTCTTTCTCAGTGCGGCCTCTCGCTCCTTGAGGTGTAGGGCTTCTTTCGCCAGAGCAGCTTCACGCTCTCGTTCTTCCTTTCTGAGGGCAGCTTCGCTCTCTGATGGCAGCTTCACGCTCTCTG
Source organism: Procambarus virginalis (assembly GCA_020271785.1). Classification (NCBI taxonomy): domain Eukaryota; kingdom Metazoa; phylum Arthropoda; class Malacostraca; order Decapoda; family Cambaridae; genus Procambarus; species Procambarus virginalis. The sequence goes on from WNGS01116456.1 coordinate 6,712, forward strand.
ATGGCAGCTGCTTCCTGTTGTTGCTCCCGCTCGATCTTAGCAAGTTCTAGCTTGAGCTTTATTGCTGTCAAGTCATGTTTATCTGAAATAGTGTATTGTTCATGAGTATCAGAATCTATCTTCCCTTCATCCAAAAGATAATCTAAAATTATATTATTTATGGCATATTTGTTGGCGCCAGGTGGAACTTCCAATTGATACTCGTGTGCAAGAGTTATCAATTCGACCCTTTTAGCATGACGCAATTTCTCTATTTCACCTTCTGGATCTGCCTTGAAAGCTTGTAGGCGAAACATTGTGAAAATATAGCAAAATAAAGGAGACACGAATATACAGTGAGAATATGGTGAATGTCAGAAACAGGAAACGTGGCAACTGATACCTATCCTGTGGGGAATTATTAATAATTAAAGTTAATTCAAGATGGTAAATGAATAAGGTCGCAGGAAATCTTGTACCTGGTACTCACTGTGGGAGGATAAAGGCAAGAAAATCCTACTAATTAGTGGAAACTGAGTTTAAAAGACAAGTGAAACACTAAATGGCTTCAAAATAAATGAGGTAGTCCAAAAATGTAGTCATACCTTGCCAAGTCACTATAGAACATAAGCAAAGGTACCCACTGAAATTGAATATGGTATTTACAGAATTAGCGAACTTCGTGCTCAAAAGAAAGAAAGCTAATTCCCTACCTTGAGTAAATACCATCAATCTGACCGACGAGTAGGGGTGCGAGTGTCAACTGGTGACGAGAACTATCGGCGAGGTCCCAACTCGCCAATAATAGTTCGTGCTAGAGGATCTTTGGCCCTCTTTTTCCTCCTAGAGTCGGATTGCAGAAATTAGGTGCTATTGACCCGGAGACAGACCACAGTACCAGGGTACCTATGTGATAATCTGTCAAAATGTGAGAAATATCTGAGGGACAAAAGATGTTAAACACGGGTAATAACACGGAAGGGGGAGACGACCAATTAAGAGTATGACTGCGGCCTACAGTCACCACGTAATCCAAAGTTGTCTCACACTCACCATATGCTACTCCCGTAATGCACAATAACACAGCACCATAGGAATAAATAAAATGATTAATGTAAATATTGAAAGCAAGGGAATGAAAGCCAAGTACGCTTACCACAATTACCAATACCTGAGTGCAGCTCCTAGGACAGGCCCCCAATTATATGTGACGGTAAAGTAGTGGAGTATGGTGGTCGGCAGTCTTCCACTGGCAGATGTTAAGCCAGGCCACATATAAAAACAAAAAGTAAAAAAAAAAAAAAAAAAGAATGACTGCGTGTTTGATAATCTGTGGTAAGGTAAGGGAAGAGACATAAAACACAATAATAAACAATGCTCTTTAATAACACTAAGAAACAAATTGAAATAAAGGCAAAATCTTGGCTTAATGGTGCAGAACAACAAGTGGAAAAATAACTGAACATAAAACTGAATTACGTTAAAGGGAGGAGAAGTGACATAAAATAACAAGTAAAATAATATTAGTGCTGGGAATATATGCGCTAGCTATAAACCTCTATTTGATCACACGAGGTGAGTCAACTTAGGTGTTCATAGCATGAGAGCACTAGATATTCTGGTGAGAGAATGGCTGGCGGTCCTGACAATGGCTAGCGAGGAATGTGATTGGCGTGGAGCTGGAGTGGTGTGTTGTTTTAACGGCCAATGAGAACGCAGGGCGTCCAGTAACAAGCAGTTTGTCTGGGACTGTAGCCGTCGGCGCGACCAGGTGTGCAGAAGTGGGGGGGAAGGAGGGAGTTGCAGGTGCGTGTGGCTGTCTTGATATATACGTTAAGCCACTATAAAACGTATCTTGCATATTGTTGAGAATGGGACGATGGGAAGATATAGCAGGCTAAATCTCTGGGAAGAGATTATCGTCACAATATATATATATATATATATATATATATATATATATATATATATATATATATATATATTATATATATATATATATATATGTGGACGATAATCTCTGGGAAGAGATTGAGCCTGCTATTTCCTTACTTCATCACGTTTTCAACAATATACAAGATACGTTTTATAGTGGCTTAACGTATATATCAAGACAGCCACACGCACCTGCAACTCCCTCCTTCCCCCCCCACTTCTGCACACCTGGTCGACCTGTCAACTACTACTCCCAGCAAACTAGCGACTTGCGGCCATCCTGCGTTCTCATTGGCCGCTACCCAAGACACTACCTCCGCTCCACGCCAATCACATTCATCGCCAGTCATTGTTGGAGTCCCTTGCAGTTCTCTCAGCCAGAATATATCTCGTGCTCCTGCTGTGAACACCTAATTTGACCCACCTCGTGTGATCAAATAAGAGGTTTATAGCTAGCGCATATATTCCCAGCACTATTTAACTTTGTTAACATAACCAGTTCCCCCCTTTTCAATTTATATATCTTTTATGTATTTTTCTTTTCCATTATTTTAAATGCCAAGGAATTGACTTTATTTTATTTTGTTTTCTAGATTCATTAAAGTACTTTTATATTTTGTGTTTTCGTGTAACTTGCCTTACCAAAGATTATCAGACAAGCAGTCACTCTTTTTTTATATATATATATAAATTAACTGTATGTGGCCCAGCATTGACACTGCTGTTTGGAAGACTGCCGACCACCATTTCCACACACGTTGCCGTCACATATAATTTGGGATATAATATATATATATATATATATATATATATATATAATATATATATATATATATATATTATATATATATATATATATATAACGCAAATCGCTGTTCCAGCCTTCCTGTCCTCCTTATCAGCATCCGACGACCTTGTGAAGGAAATTCTACCTGCCCACTTACATCAGCTGGCAGGTGTACATGATCCCAATTTTACACGCTGTGCCACAGAGTGGGCCTCTCGTGCAGGCCCATCACCTCAACCACCATCCCCAAAAGCCCACAGGCAATCCAGCTGGGATGGCCCCATTGTAGACAAAGTTGCTGCAGAGTGCCTGGGTGCTGCATCAACACAGCACGACATTGCTCGCCTCACAGCAGTAGCAGCCCCTCATGCAGGGGATTTCCTGTTAGCAACCCCAATGTCGGCAACTGGCACGCGTCTCACACCACACGCCCTCCGAATTGCTGTGGCCCTCCGCCTTGCTGCCCCAATCCACACCAGATATAGGTGTATTTGCGGCGAGGTGGTGGCTGACAGGTACGGCCACCATGGCCTACTCTGCCAAAGCACGGGAGGATGGCACTCGAGGCACAGTGAAGTTAACGACATCATCAAGAGGAGCCTCACCACAGCTGGATGCCCAGCCGAGAGAGAGCCTCGTTACCTAACGCCCCGTAACTCTGATGCTCTTATTGGTCGCCCGGATGGTATCACAGTGAACCCCTGGAAGAATGGCAAGCAGTTGGTATGGGACTACACGTGCGTATCAACCCTGGCTAACACCTACATTGACCTCAGTGTTGCACAACCAGGTGGCGCTGCCACCCACAGGGAAGCAGCCAAATCCCGTAAGTATAGAGAACTTGATCACCACTACAATTTTGTCCCCATTGCTTCTGAGACACTCGGCGCCTGGGGTAAAAGTGCTACCAGTTTTTTGAAGGAACTGGGTTCTAGGCTCATTGAAACAACAAGGGACCCTAGAGCTGCCAGCTTTCTTTTCCAGCGCCTCAGCGTGGCGATACAGAGGGGAAATGCGCACTGCATCCAGGGTTCCTGCCCGCCATCTGAGGAGCTGGAGGAACTCGACAACCTATGATAACCATCTTTGTAACCTATATGTAACTCCTTTTTTGTAACACAGTTCAAATAAAGCAATATATATGTGTACATACAAAAGAATGGGGGGTGGTAGGAGAAGAAAATATTAGTGTTCAGTGAGAAACCACAAGGTCTCCTCTGAATACGTTTTATTTTCTTCTCCGAGGCTATGGGTCCCCACATTGGCACCAGAGGTGGTACCCTCACAAATTAAAAAAAAAAAAAAAAAAAAAAAAAAAAAAATATATATATATATATATTATATAATATATATTATATAATATTATATATATATATATATAATTATATATATATATATATATATATATAATATATTTATTAAATATGACCGAAAGTAAGATTAATAATTCAAATTAATAATTAAAACACGAATTTTCTCGATTTTCCTTATGTTTCTTTTTACTGGTGCCGGTAAATGAAAAATCAATTCTCCAAAATTCATTTTTATTTCTAGTCTGACGCGACACTTGAGCGCATTTCGTAAAACTTATTACATTTTCAAAGACTTTAGTTTATCCACACACAACTTATGACTGAACTTATGACTGAAACAACATTGGCTCTTATAACTGCATTTGGGTGAGGTGATTTATACAATACTGGGGACAGAACAATGGGTATAGATTGAAGTTGGGTAAAGATAGAACTGCAGAAGGCCTATTGCCCCATATTTCTGATGTTTCTATATTGGAGCGGAGTCTTGAAGTGGGTAGAATATAGTTGTGCGTTAATTGGCTGTTGATTGCTGGTGTTGACTTCTTGATGTGTAGTGCCTCGCAGATGTCAAGCCGCCTGCTGTCGCTGTATCTATCAATGATTTCTGTGTTGTTTGCTAAGATTTCTCTGGTGATGGTTTGGTTGTGAAGGGAATATATGTTCCTTAATGGAGCCCTGTTGCTTATGCATCGTTAAACGCCTGGAAAGAGATGTTGTTGTCTTGCCTATATACTGAGTTTTTTAGGCTTACAGTCCCCAAGAGGGCATTTAAGGCATAGACGACGTTTGTCTCTTTTGAGCGTTCTGGTCCGTGTCTGGAGAGTTTCTCATGAGTAGGCTGGCCGTTTCTTGGTTTTACAGTAAATCGATAGTTGTATCTTCTGATTTTTGTCTGTAGGGATAACATTTCTATTAACAATATCTTTCAGGACCCTTTCCTCCGTTTTATGAGCTGTGGAAAAGAAGTTCCTGTAAATAGTCTAATAGGGATACAGGTGGTGTTAGTTTCTCTTCAGAGGTTGCATGGCGTTTCACCTTCCTTCTTATGATGTCTTCAACGAAACCATTGGGGAAGCTGTTGTTGACTAGGACCTGTCTTACCCTACAGAGTTCTTCATCGACTTGCTTCCATCCTGAGCTGAGGCTGAGAGCACGGTCGACATAAGCCTTAACAACACTCCTCTTGTACCTTTCTGGGCAGTCACTGTTGGCATTAAGGCACATTCCTATGTTTGTTTCCTTAATGTAGACTGAAGTGTGGAAACCTCCGCTCCTTTCCATGACTGTTACATCTAGAAGGGCAGCTTCCCATCCTTCTCCATCTCGTAAGTGAAACGCAACACAGAATTCCGCTCAAATGCCTCTTTCAGCTCCTGCAGATGTCTGACATCAGGTACGTGTAAAAATGTCGTCAACATACCTGCAGTATATGGCCGGTTTCAAGTTCATGTCCACTAAGACCGACTGTTCGATGGTACCCATGTAGAAGTTCGCAAACAGGACACCTAGAGGAGAACCCATGGCGACCCCATCTACTTGCTTATACATGTGCCATCCGGGCTCAAGAAGGGTGCCTCTTTAGTACAAGCTTGGAGTAGTTTCCTTAGAATGCTTTCTGGTATGTCAAGAGGAGTACAGGCCGGATTACGATACACTGTGTCCGCTATCATCCCGATTGTTTCATCCACAGGTACGTTGTAAACGTGATTCTACTTCCTAGTTGGCTCCTATCCCATCTCCCATTGAACCATCTTCTGCCTTGTGTTGAANGGAAAGAAACTAGCTTTTTTGAAAAACTGTGTTTTTTCTGTGAGGGAAATCTTCGAAACCTCTTTACCGATTGCTTTGAAATTTTGACATAACGTTGCATTCAAATAGGGAGTGTTTTTATATACCTACTATATGCATGGCTCACCTGTAACCGGAAAAAACATCCATTTTTTTTTAAACAGCGCCATCTGTAGGGCGTAAGAGCAACACATGCAGTAATCTCCTAAAGTTCTTCACCGATTGCTTTGAAATTTTGACACAACGTTGCATTCGAATACATGCGTGTTTTTATATATCTACTATTTAGATGTGACACCTGTGACACACAAAAACATGTTTTTTATGAAAAAAGCGCCATCTGGTATATATAAAAGCAACATGCACGCTATACAAAATGTTACGATTCCATTTCAGTGTTTCCGATTGCATTGATTGAATTTTAATATATTTGGATTTATTTTCATTTTGATTTAATTATTTTGTGTGACATTGCATTGGAATTGAAATGTGTTTTTTACAATACCGTATATTTTGTGGGTATAGTTTATTTGTTTCTCATTTTTTCATTTCGTTTTTTTTAACAGTTCTTCTCATTTTTCAGTGCAATTGGTAGTGAAAATGAGCTGTGTCGATTGATCTGCGTTTGAATTGAAATATTTCGTTAATATTTATTGTTTTTGTTTTGAAAACAAGAAAAGGGACAACACGTTTGTTTCACAGCTGCAAATGTGCGACAAACAGCCATGTATCCACCGGCTACAACGTTACCTGCCTTCTTCACGTTATGTCAAAATGACGGGTTTGCTGCACACTGCTGTATTTGTATTTGCTGAAAACACAGCTGTTATCGGAAGTGCCTACGTATTACACATGGAATGCCAGTAGAAAATCATTTGAATGACGCAAACGAGGAGAGCGAGTCGACGAATAACCTGGCATATTCAAATAAACTTCGATAGGAAGACTGTACACCGTGCATCCCAATCAGGATGAATGCTTCTTTCTTCGCATGCTGTTGGTAAATGTGCGCGGTCCAACGTCTTTCCAGCAATTGAGATTTGTCCTCGGAGTTACACATGCCACTTCATGTAGTGCATGTCAAGCTCTGAATTTATTGGAGAACGACGGACACTGGGATGTATGCATTAATATTCGTCCAGAATGTCAAATACAAATCAAATTCGTGCATTGTTTGCAGTCATATTGACCACCGGCTCTCCATATCCAGCAGAGTTTTGAGAGAAATATAAGTTGCAGATGGTCGAAGATATTATCCGTCGAATACGCAAGGAAAATTCAAATATGAACATGGATTTCACAGCAAAAATCTACAACGAAGCGTTGATAATGATTGAAGACTTGTGCTTAGAAATCGCGAACAAAGTTCTCAATCAATTGGAAATACCATCACCGAATCGGTCTCCTGCTGCTTCGTTCGATGTAGAATTGCGTCGTGAACAAAATTACAACACGGGTGGTCTGTTGCCGTATGTGCAATCAAATATTCCTAATCTTACGCTTGAGCGAAAATGGTATTTACAATAAAATAATTAAAACTATCAATAACGGGCTTGGATAAATCATCTTCTTAGATGCCCCAAGAGGAACTGGTAAAGCCTGTCTAATTTGATTGATACTGGCAGCAATTCGATTTCAATATGGCATAGCGTTAGCTCTTGCATCCTCCGGAATAGCTGCGACATTGCTACCAGGTGGAAGGACTGCACATTTGGCTTTGAAATTGCCATTGAACATGCAATTCACTGAAACTCCCACGTGCAACATTTGCAAAGTATCCGGCATGGGAAAAGTATTGCAGAAATGCAAACTTATTGTTTGGGATGAATGCCCAATGACCCACAAAAAATCGCTCGAGGCTATTGATCGATCATTGCAAGATTGGCGTGGAAACATCAGACTATTTGGGAACGCCTTAATATTTCTTGCAGGAGATTTCAGTCAAACATTACCTGTAAATCCTCGATCTACACCAGCGGACGAAATAAATGTTTGCCTGAAATCCTCTATTTTGTTGCTCCACGTAAAGACGTTAAAATTAACTTAAAAATATGCACGTCCTGCAGCAAAACGATTCATCAGCTGGGATATTCTCACATCAATTTTTTGGAAATTGTGAATGGAAACGTGCCGGTTGATCTTACCTCAGGACGGATTTCATTGCCTCATAACTGCTGCAATTTAGTGACGTCAAAAAAAGAATTAGTTGGAAAAAGTATTCCCCATTATTCAAACCAATTATAAGAATCATGATTGTCTGAGTGAACGAGCTATTCTTGCGGCCAAGATCAAAGTCGTCTACGAACTTAACAATATTGTTCAGTCTAACATTCAAAGCAAGGCAGTCACATACAAGTCCGTCGACACTGTTGAGGGAAAAGATGAAGCAGTTAATTATCCAACAAAATTTTTTAATTTACTCGATCTGTCAGGAATACCACCGCGCATATTGCAACTAAAAATCGGCGTGCCAATTATCATGTTGCGAAATATTAACAAGCCGAAGCTTTGCAACGGCACGAGGCTTGCAGTAAAAAAATTAATCAACAACATCGCAGCAGCAACAATCTTAACAGGACCTTTCAAAGGTGAAGATGTCCTCATTCCTCGCATTCCTATGATTCCAACGGATATGCCATTTCAGTTTAAGAGATTGTTATTTCCAATTCGAATGGCGTTTGCAATCACCATCAACAAAGCTCAGGGCAAGTCTTTAGAATTGTGCGGTTTAGATCTAGACACAGATTGCCTTTCACATGGACAATTATATGTTGCGTGTTCTAGAGCCGGCAACCAGACAATCTCTATATCTTCGCAGACAGTGAAATAGGAAAACATAATGAATACACACAAGCATTGTAAAAGTAAATATATTAAAATATGCACTTTCTCTTTCTTTCTTTTCCATTTAACCAGACTGAGCCACAGCAACGCGTGGCGAACTATATATTAGTATATTTTGGTAGCAGTCTTTCTTGTAAACATACGTTGTTAAATATGACCGAAAAAGTAAGATTAATTATTCTAACACGAATTTTCTCAATCGTTCTTATGTTTCTTTTTACTGTCGATGGTAATTGAAAAATCAATTCTTCAAAATTCATTTTTATTTCTAGTCTGACGTGACGCTTGAACGCGTTTCGTAATAACTTATTACATTTTCAAAGACTTAAGTTTACACACACACAACTGTAACCTGAAAACACTAAACAGAGTTTTACTTATGCTAACACAAAACAGCTTATACATCTTATATACTCGCACTTGGGTGAGGTAATATGGTGCAATAGTTTTGGATGAGGTGAACAAACTTTTGACAAACACAAGACAGAACACGGAACAATTTGTATTAATTGGATAAATGAGAGCATAAGAATGGAAGTAACTGCAACGGGCCTATTAGCCCATACTTCCTCTTGATGCTTCTATAGTGGTACGGAGTCTTGAAGTGGGTAGAATATAGTTGTGCATTAATTGGCTGTTGATTGCTGGTGTTGACATTTTGAAGTGTAGTGCCTCGCAGATGTCGAGCCGCCTGCTATCGCTGTATCCGTCTATGATTTCTGTGTTGTTTGTTAAGACTTCTCTGGTGATGGTTTGGTTGTGGGAAGAGATTATATGTTCCTTAACGGAGCCCTGTTGCTTATGCATTGTTAATCGTCTGGAAAAAGATGTTGTCTTGCCTATATACTGAGATCTTTGGGGCTTACAGTCGACAAGTGGGCATTTGAAGGCATAGACGACGTTGGTCTCCTTTAATGCGTTCTGCTTTGTGTCTGGAGAGTTTGTCATGAGTAGGTTGTCCGTTTTTTTGGTTTTATAGTAAATCGTTAGTTGTATCTTCTGATTTTTGTCTGTAGGGATAACATTTCTATTAACAATGTCTTTCAGGACCCTTTCCTCCATTTTATGAGCTGTGGAAAAGAAGTTCCTGTAAAATAGTCTAATAGGGGGTACAGGTGTTGTGTTAGTTGTCTCTTCAGAGGTTGCATGGCGTTTCACCTTTCTTTTTTATGCTGTCTTCAACGAAACTATTAGAGAAGCCGTTGTTGACTAGGACCTGCCATACCCTACAGAGTTCTTCATCGACTTGCTTCCATCCTGAGCTGTGGCTGAGAGCACGGTCGACGTAAGCGTTGACAACACTCCTCATGTACCTGTCTGGGCTGTCACTTTTGGCATTGAGGGACATTCCTATGTTTGTTTCCTTAGTGTAGACTGTAGTGTGGAAACCTCCGCTCCTTTCCGTGACTGTTACATCTAGAAAGGGCAGCTTTTCATCCTTCTCCATCTCGTAAGTGAAACTCAACACAGAATTCTGCTCAAATGCCTCCTTCAGCTCCTGCAGACGTCTGACATCAGTTTACCTGTGTGAAAATGTCGTCAACATACCTGCAGTATATGGCAGGTTTCAAATTCATGTCAACTAAGACCTTCGTTTCGATGGTTCCCATGTTGAAGTTCGCAAACAGGACACCTAGAGGAGAACCCATGGCGACCCCATCTACTTGCTTATATATGTGCCCATCCGGGCTCAAGAAGAGTGCCTCTTTTGTACAAGTTTGGAGTAGTTTCCTTAGAATGTTTTCTGGTATGTCAAGAGGAGTACAGGCCGGATCACGATACACTCTGTCCGCTATTATCCCGATTGTTTCATCCACAGGTACGTTGGCAAACAGTGATTCTACGTCCAACGAGGCTCTTATCCCTGTGGCCCGTGTTCCCCACAGTAAGTCAACTCCATTTATATTTTCTGTTCTTATCTCTTTTTGTCTCTAATTACTGCTTTGTCAAATTTCATCTTTATTCCTTTTCGCGTTTCCGTTCTTCTACTTCCGATCTGTTTAAGTCGTTTAGTTTTCCTTTCTTCGCTAATGGAGCTTACATTAGGAGCTTCCTTCTGCAGTTCCCTTTATTATTGTGTTCTTATCTCATGTCAGTTTGATTTTCACGCTTTACTTCTCCACTTTACTTCTTCACCGGCTCTCCCCACACCCTTCTTCTCGACCCTCTCTCATACTCCTCCTCAGTTAGCACTTGGCGAGGCTCCATGATGGATCGAAACGTCGTCAGCACTATTTTATTTGCCGGTGGGGTTAAGTGTCAGCAGCTACGTTATTGGGACTCATTCTAAAGAAATTTCTCTCCTTAAATTTAGTATTTCTGGCCAGTTATATGTAGTTATGAGAGAACATTCAAGGTTGAGCTCCACATATAGTGAAAAGTAATGTTTTTGACCAAAGTATATACTACAGCGAGGTTTCTTCATCACAGAAGAATTATGTGACTGAAGTACATGGTTCACAAAATTTTACTTGCACTTGGCTTCCTAACAAATCCGTTCTTAGAAAAACCCACAGCAAAACAGGAGGTTCTATATCTTTTGAAAATATTGAGGGTGATCTGTAAGAACAGATCAATTTCGAAGTTCTTATCGGCCAAATTATGAAACTCATTCAAGCAATAGGCTGACGACAATTCTGAATCTTGTAATGAATATATAAAAGCACAAACAATACTCGATATATCTACTGAATACCTCATTGCATAGGGTAACAATAAAAGATTTACTTTAAATTAAATTTCAACGTGATAATAAAAACAAATGATGGTTCAAAACAAATGGTTCAAACCATTCTGTCACTTCAACAATTCCAATAACTTGTAAATCTGTCACTAGAACACACAACAGTGTTCTATACAAACATCCAAATGAATGTACAGAAAAAATGTAGTACTGGATTTCAAACGTCAGAGTGACTCTAATGTGTAACAAATACTAATAACTACAATTAATATAATAATTTTGAGTAAATCATTGGAGCCACAAGGAGGATTCGAAACTTAACATTGGGTACTCTCAAGTACACGCTTAGGTCACTTAACCACAACTGGTAAAAGCAATGCAACATGGAATTCAGTGAATCCTCCAGGCATCCTAAGCTTCCAATGAAGCCAAGTTAGGGTTTCACACATTCCCTCCTGCCCCCCACCTCCAACCTGTCCTCCTCCAAAGAGCGTCACATTCGCTCGTATGCGTTATATAAGGCCAAAAATGGAAGCGAAACTAGAAAATGGAAGCGGCTGGCGAAAGTGACGTGCTGTCCCGTTTCCTGTTTTGGGTTTTCTGGTAGGTTAGGAGAGGATACTTTACATTGCCCTTTTTCATTACGTTGGGAATCCTTAGGAGGACGGGCTGGCCCTCCCATGCACTCTTCTGTGGTATACGATCTACCCCAAACCGCTTCTCTTCAATTAAAAAGAAGTCACATTGTCTCATTGATACATCAAGTTAATGTGATTTCTT
>WNGS01116456.1:68800-81936 GCA_020271785.1 Procambarus virginalis
GGTTGTTGGAGGACAGGTTGTTGGAGGACAGGTTTGTAGGAGGACAGGTTGTAAGAGGACAGGTTGTTGGAGGACAGGTTGTGGAGGACAGGTTGTTGGAGGACAGGTTGTGGAGGACAGGTTGTTGGAGGAAAGTTTGTTGGAGGACAGGTTGTTGGAGGACAGGTTGTTGGAGGACAGGTTGTTGGAGGACAGGTTGTAGGAGGACAGGTTGTAAGAGGACAGGTTGTTGGAGGAAAGTTTGTTGGAGGACAGGTTGTTGGAGGACAGGTTGTAAGAGGACAGGTTGTTTTAGGACAGGTTGTTGGAGGACAGGTTGTAAGAGGACAGGTTGTAGGAGGACAGGTTGTTGGAGGACAGGTTGTTGGAGGACAGGTTGTTGGAGGACAGGTTGTAGGAGGACAGGTTGTAAGAGGACAGGTTGTTTGAAGACAGGTTGTAGGAGGACAGGTTGTTGGAGGACAGGTTGTTGGAAGACAGGTTGTAAGAGGACAGGTTGTAAGAGGACAGGTTGTTTGAAGACAGGTTGTAGGAGGACAGGTTGTTGGAGGACAGGTTGTAAGAGGACATGTTGTTGGAAGACAGGTTGTAGGTGGACAGGTTGTTGGAGGACAGGTTGTAGGTGGACAGGTTTTTGGAGGACAGGTTGTAATAGGACAGATTGTTGGAGGACAGGTTGTTGGAGGACAGGTTGTAGGTGGACAGGTTATTGGAGGACAGGTTGTAATAGGACAGGTTGTTGGAGGACAGGTTGTTGGAGGACAGGTTGTAATAGGACAGGTTGTTGGAGGACAGGTTGTTGGAGGACAGGTTGTAAGAGGACAGGTTGTTGGAGGACAGGTTGTTGGAGGACAGGTTGTAGGTGGACAGGTTGTTGGAGGACAGGTTGTAGGAGGACAGGTTGTAAGTGGACAGGTTGTAAGAGGACAGGTTGTTGGAAGACAGGTTGTAGGAGGACAGGTTGTTGGAGGACAGGTTGTAAGAGGACAGGTTGTTGGAGGACAGGTTGTAAGAGGTCAGGTTGTTGGAGGACAGGTTGTAGGAGGACAGGTTGTAAGAGGGCAGGATGTAATAGGAAAGGTTGTTGGAGGACAGGTTGTTGGAGGACAGGTTATTGGAGGACAGGTTGTAATAGGACAGGTTGTATGAGGACAGGTTGTTGGAGGACAGGTTGTAATAGGACAGGTTGTTGGAGGACAGGTTGTAATAGGACAGGTTGTAAGAGGACAGGTTGTTGGAGGACAGGTTGTAATAGGACAGGTTGTAAGAGGACAGGTTGTAAGAGGACAGGTTGTAATAGGACAGGTTGTTGGAGGACAGGTTGTAAGAGGACAGGTTGTTGGAGGACAGGTTGTAATAGGACAGGTTGTTGGAGGACAGGTTGTTGGAGGACAGGTTATAAGAGGACAGGTTGTTGGAGGACAGGTTGTTGGAGGACAGGTTGTAATAGGACAGGTTGTAAGAGGACAGGTTGTTGGAGGACAGGTTGTAATAGGACAGGTTGTAAGAGGACAGGTTGTAAGAGGACAGGTTGTAATAGGACAGGTTGTTGGAGGACAGGTTGTAAGAGGACAGGTTGTTGTAGGACAGGTTGTTGGAGGACAGGTTGTTGGAGGACACGTTTTAATAGGACAGGTTGTAAGAGGACAGGTTGTAAGAGGACAGGTTGTAATAGGACAGGTTGTTGGAGGACAGGTTGTTGGAGGACAGGTTGTTGGAGGACAGGTTGTAATAGGACAGGTTGTTGGAGGACAGGTTGTTGGAGGACAGGTTGTAATAGGACAGGTTGTAAGAGGACAGGTTGGAAGAGGACAGGTTGTAATAGGACAGGTTGTTGGAGGACAGGTTGTTGGAGGACAGGTTGTTGGAGGACAGGTTGTTGGAGGACAGGTTGTTGGAGGACAGGTTGTTGGAGGACAGGTTGTTGGAGGACAGGTTGTAAGAGGACAGGTTGTAAGAGGACAGGTTGTAATAGGACAGGTTGATGGAGGACAGGTTGTTGGAGGACAGGTTGTTGGAGGACAGGTTGTTGGAGGACAGGTTGTTGGAGGACAGGTTGTAAGAGGACAGGTTGTAAGAGGACAGGTTGTAGGAGGACAGGTTGTAGGAGGACAGGCTGTAGGAGGACAGGTTGTAAGAGGACAGGTTGTAATAGGACAGGTTGTAGGAGGACAGGTTGTAGGAGGACAGGTTGTAAGAGGACAGGTTGTAATAGGACAGGTTGTTGGAGGACAGGTTGTAGGAGGACAGGTTGTTGGAGGACAGGTTGTAGGAGGACAGGTTGTTGGAGGACAGGTTGTTGGAGGACAGGTTGTAAGAGGACAGGTTGTATGAGGACAGGTTGTTGGAGGACAGGTTGTAAGAGGACAGAGTTGTAATAGGACAGGATGTTGGAGGACAGGTTGTTGGAGGACAGGTTGTTGGAGGACAGGTTGTAGGAGGACAGGTTGTTGGAGGACAGGTTGTAAGAGGACAGGTTGTTGGAGGACAGGTTGTTGGAGGACAGGTTGTAGGAGGACAGGTTGTTGGAGGACAGGTTGTAGGAGGACAGGTTTTTGGAGGACAGGTTGTAAGAGGACAGGTTGTAAGAGGACAGGTTGTTGGAGGACAGGTTGTTGGAGGACAGGTTGTTGGAGGACAGGTTGTAAGAGGACAGGTTGTTGGAGGACTGGTTGTTGGAGGACAGGTTGTAGGAGGACAGGTTGTTGGAGGACAGGTTGTTGGAGGACAGGTTGTAATAGGACAGGTTGTTGGAGGACAGGTTGTTGGAGGACAGGTTGTTGGAGGACAGGTTGTTGGAGGACAGGTTGTTGGAGGACAGGTTGTTGGAGGACAGGTTGTTGGAGGACAGGTTGTTGGAGGACATGTTGTTGGAGGACAGGTTGGAGCTATAACGCAACTGGTACAAGAATACCTGTTGTTCTCTTTAGACACCTGTTGTTCTCCCTTGACACCTGTTGTTCTCTTTGTACGCCTGTTGTTCTCCCTGGACTCCTGTTGTTCTCTTTAGGCACCTGTTGTTCTCCATGGACACCTGTTGTTCTCTTTAGGCACCTGTTGTTCGCCCTGGACACCTGTTGTTCTCTTTGGACACCTGTTGTTCTCCCTGGACTCCTGTTGTTCTCTTTAGTCACCTGTTGTTCTCCCTGGACACCTGTTGTTCTCTTTAGGCACCAGTTGTTCTCCTTGGACACCTGTTGTTCTCTTTGGACACCTGTTGTTCTCCCTGGACTCCTGTTGTTCTCTTTAGGCACCTGTTGTTCTCCATGGACACCTGTTGTTCTCTTTAGGCACCTGTTGTTCTCTTTAGACACCTGTTGTTCACTCTAGACACCTGTTGTTCTCTCCAGACACCTGTTGTTTTCTCTAGACAACCTCTTGTTCTTTCCAGATATCTGTTGTTTACCCGCGACACCTTTGTTCTCCCCAGACACCTGTTGTTCTCCTCAGACACCTGTTGTTCTCCCCAGACACCTTTGTTCACCCCAGACACCTGTTGATCTCCCCAGACACCTTTATTCTCCTCAGACACCTGTTGTTCTCCCCTGACACCTGTTGTTTTCCCCAGACACCTGTTGTTCTCCCCAGACACCTGTGTTCGGCTCAGACACATGTTGTTCTCCCCAGACACCTGTTGGTCTCCCCAGACACCTGTGTTCGGCTCAGACACCTGTTGTTCTCCCCAGACACCTGTGTTCGGCTGAGACACCTGTTGTTTTCCCCAGACACCTGTTGTCCTCCCCAGACACCTGTTGTTCTCCCCATACACCTGTTGTCCTCGCCAGACATCTGTGGTTCTTCCCAGATACATGTTGTCTGTCCCAGACACCTGTTGTCCTCCGCAGACACCTGTTGTTCTCCCTAAACATCTGTTGTTCACCCCAAACACGTACGATACGAGAGAACTCACACTCAGCACCCCCGAGGATGCATATGGCTCCCTTTTCTTCCACTGGTGTATTCTACACAGTCTAAACTGTTCGTCCGCTGCGAAATACACCTAAACTCTCGTTAATCTTGACTTCACCAACACTTGATATCCCAATACACATCAGGATGTCTAAATACAGCCACTTCCAAGTAATATGAAGAAAATCTAGAGCATATCAATATACATATCAATATTTATTGATATTGTAAATTCATTGTAAAGTCAGAGAAATTCAGGTAAATATTAATTTTTCTACTAAAACCTAATAAAATTAAAAATGGCCTAAAAAATTTATAAAACATCTGAAATTTAGCGACACTTGTTTAATATGTGTTGTCGTTGGTTAAGATATTTATCATTCTAACCTATTTGAAAATTCGATCAACATTGTGAGGGATGAGATACAATAATATTGTTTGATAACACTTTTATCTGTCATATATTTATATTTTATTAGTTAAACACATGAAGATATTCATTATTGAACATCGTCAACCCAAGAGTTTATTATTCAATTTAAATTCATTGTTTATCTGGCTTGATAGCTGAGTTCACAGCGCTCGGATTACGTAGTCCTGTGGTTCCATGTTCGATCCTCGGTGAAAACGGTAACAAATGGACAAAATTTCTTTCATCCTGATGCACTTGTTCACCTATCAGGAAATAGGTACCTGGGAGTTAGACAGCTGGGTGTGTGAGAAATAGAAGACCTAGTTTAGGACCGGACCGCGGGGACGGCAAGTCCCGAATCTTCTCAAGATAACCTCAAGAGAGATCTGTATTGATACTACTTCGTGGTCATTAGGAATGTCCATATTTTCTGTACAAATTTATTGTCCAATATTGTGATCCAGTTTTAGTAACACCATCCAGGTGTCTGCTGGAATACCACTCAGGTGTCTGCTGGAACACCATCCAGGTGTCTGCTGGAACACCATCCAGGTGTCTGCTGGAACACCATCCAGGTGTCGGCTGGAACACCATCCAGGGGTATGCTGGAACACCATCCAGGTGTCTGCTGGAACACCATCCAGGGGTATGCTGGAACACCATCCAGGTGTCTGCTGGAACACCATCCAGGTGTCTGCTGGAACACCATCCAGGTGTCTGCTGGAACACCATCCAGGTGTCTGCTGGAACACCACTCAGGTGTCTGCTGGAACACCATCCAGGTGTCTGCTGGAATACCACTCAGGTGTCTGCTGGAACACCATCCAGGTGTCTGCTGGAACACCATCCAGGTGTCTGCTGGAACACCATCCAGGTGTCTGCTGGAACACCATCCAGGTGTCTGCTGGAACACCATCCAGGTGTCTGCTGGAACACCATCCAGGTGTCTGCTGGAACACCATACATGTGTCTGCTGGAACACCATCCGTGTGTCTGCTGGAACACCATCCAGGTGTCTGCTGAAACTCCATCCAGGTGTCTGCTCGAACACCATCCAGGTGTCTGCTGGAACACCATCCGTGTGACTGCTGGAACACCATCCAGGTGTCTACTGGAACACCATTCAGGTGTCTGCTGGAACACCATTCAGGTGTCTGCTGGAACACCATTCAGGTGTCTGCTGGAACACCATCCAATTGTCTGCTGGAACACCATCCAGCTGTCTGCTGGAACACCATCCAGGTGTCTGCTGGAACACCATCCAGGTGTCTGCTGGAACACCATCCAGGTGTCTGCTCGAACATCATCCAGGTGTCTGCTGGAACACCATCCAGGTGTCTGCTGGAACACCATGCAGGTGTCTGCTGGAACACCATCCAGGTGTTTGCTGGAACACCATCCAGGTGTCTGCTGGAACACCATCCAGGTGTCTGCTGGAACACCATCCGTGTGTCTGCTGGAACACCATCCAGGTGTCTGCTGGAACTCCATCCAGGTGTCTGCTCGAACACCATCCAGGTGTCTGCTGGAACACCATCCAGGTGTCTGCTGGAACACCATCCACGTGTCTGCTGGAACACCATCCACGTGTCTGCTCGAACACCATCCAGGTGTCTGCTGGAACACCATCCAGGTGTCTGCTGGAACACCATCCAGGTGTCTGCTGGAACACCATCCAGGTGTCTGCTGGAACACCATCCAGGTGTCTGCTGGAACACAATCCATGTGTCTGCTGGAACACCATCCAGGTGTCTGCTGGAACACCGTCCATGTGTCTGCTGGAACACCATCCAGGTGTCTGCTGGAACACAATCCATGTGTCTGCTGGAACACAATCCATGTGTCTGCTGGAACATCATCCAGGTGTCTGCTGGAACACCGTACATGTGTCTGCTGGAACACCATCCAGGTGTCTGCTGGAAAACTAAAGTTAAGCAGACACGGTTAGGTGTTGTTCTTTCCCCCAATGTACTTAAATATTTACTAAAGTGTTCCTTACACAAGGCTCCACTCACACACAACTTCCACCAGACATTAAGGCATCTCAGGGAACCAACACACACACTCACACACACACACTTGTGTTTTGGCTTCAATGATACTTAACATCTGAGTCCCACACCTGCGACAGTTGAAAGGCGGGACCAAAGAGCCGAAGCTCAACCCTACCCCCCTATCCCAGAAGCACAACTAGGTGAGTACACATACACAAACATAAATTTTTGAGACACATATCTCAAAACCTTGTACAAGCAGACCTGGGGCTCTGGCCTCTTATTCATATCATACTCAGCTTCAAGCTGGACCTTCCCCCCTGATTACTGTCGCAATTAACACTCTTCTTTAAAGATTAAACTTATGCCAAGTTTGGGACCATACTAAAACACGACTCTGGGTCACACTCGTAGCCGACCCAGCCCCACAACTCTCACACTCAGTCCTAGGTCACATTCACTCTGCCCTAGATGCACTCACCCTGTCCTAGGTCACACTCACCCTGTCCTAGGTCACACTCACCCTGTCCTAGGTCACACTCACCCTGTCCTAGGTCACACTCACCCTGTCCTAGGTCACACTCACCCTGTCCTAGACAATATTCACACACACAGCTGACCACACGTCTCAGCCCTCAGACCACAGAGGCTCGGCCGCCTACATTATCTCCTCTTACTACCTACATGAATATCTGTGGCCAGATAACACTCCATTCCTGCGTTAGTGCCTGGACAATATATAGTTATTTTTGGCGTTGTTTGAGTGCTGGAGAATACATGTATCCCTTAGGGTTTGGGGTTCGAGGCTGTGACTTGTTAATATGAATGGTGAATGATGAATGGTTAATAGGATATCGGGGTTTCTGTTGTTTGTGAAGCAAGAGTGCCAGTGGTGGAGTATATGGGATGGGAAGTTGGTTTTGTAATAGTGCTGGGATGTTGAGGGTGAAGGGAGTTAGGGTAACGACATGTGGTTATTGGGTGAGTGTTGGAGATGTGGCCAAGGGTAGAGCGTTAACGCGCTGTGTGTGGTCAAAGTTTGGGAGATAAAGCTGTTTTAGGGAAACCTCTTAAGAGGTTAACTGGCTTTAATGTTACATTGGACCGTAAGCTTGAGGCACACAAGAGGACTAAGATCTTTTTGGGAATATTCCCATCCTTTTCTTGTTATATATTATCCTCATTGAGATAAGTTTCTTTTGTGATTATCTCATTAATATTTCATTCAACCACTACAAGCATATTAGCTAAGTTTGAATTTAATCTTTCCTTTATTTTATTTTTTTTTCCTTGTGGCTCCATAGTCAATTGTATGCCATTATACCAGACCTTCAGAATATCCCTGAAAACTATTTTCCTAACTTCTCAAGACACACACACACGTTTTCATGATCATAATGACAAGAATCGCTAGTGGAAGACAGAGGTAGTAAGCATTTTTGTGTGGAATTTAAGTATGGTATGATGTAGAGAGATCGTAACACTAGAAGAGGTTAAGAGGAAAGAAAAACTTCGTAACGTCACCGTTCTGAATTAGAGAAGGACTGAGGTAGAGACTGAGTTGAGTCAGAAAGTGGGGTTAAGTTGCAGTGAGAAGGTTAAAATGGAATTGAGGGATTGTGAGAGAGGGAGGGTGAGAGAGAGAGAGAAAGATGGTTGAGTTCTAGGTAGATAGATTTTTTTACATAATCTTAACTAAAGATACAAAAAAGGACCTATTAAGAAAAGAACGACACAAAATATAAAAGAATTCTATGCACTAAACTCAATAAATTTGGTAGATTGCTTGGGTTAGTATGTTTATGATTAGGAAAGGATATGTTGTATTTTTGACGGAGAGGCAAATCTAGAGAACGGGCTTGGTAAAGTGGAGCAGAGATTGAGACACGACCTAATAACTAGGGACTAAATGGAAGATAAAAGCAGTCAGGCATCGTTTATAAAGAAGTAGTTAATCCGTGATAGTTTATAAGTGGGAAAGGCTGTGTTAACATAGAGTGGATACCGGAACACAGATATACATTTTTGTTTACCATTAACATTAACTAGGAACTGATTATATTGCTCTAAATAAAATTAGGTAATTTCTTGGCTAGTTGTAAAGAATATTAAACATTTATGTAGCTATACACTCAGACATTGACAAGAATGCACACTAATGCTCAAACTTACCAATATACAGTATCACAAAATATCACCTGCTTCTCAGTTCTCCACTTAAATAACCACGAATTATATAGTGGAGACACACTCTGTCACCCTTGAAGGGTGTTTCGAACGAACAAAAACAATATACATCACGAACCATAGATATATAATTATATTAACACAGAACCAGTAATAAAAATAAAAAATATAATCAGAAAATAAATATTCAAGCAAATAAAAACTTGAGAGTAGAACTAGTTGGCTATAATAGTGTATTGACATTTAGGCAACACAATATTTTAATACTGGCATATATTAATAATTAAATCCATCTCATCATTAATAATAAAACACAGAGAGCAAATTCACACTAACATGATGTATCAATGAGGAAATCCGTAGAAGATGTGATGAAGATTCGAACCTATGCTCTGGGTATTCACAGGCTCACGCCCCAGATAACCAGACCACGGCATGGTAAAAGGATTATAACCTGAGGTTCTATTGAACCCTCGAGGGTTCTTGAGGCTTCCACTGATGCCGAACCAGGGTGTCACACACCCCTTCACTGCACTCTGACTCTGTCGTGTAGGAATGTTCCTCCTCTGGTGCTTCTGATGATGGTTTTAATGATGAAGGGAAGAGGGTGATGAAGAGAGAAGGTGGTGATGGGTAGGGAAGGTGGAGAAGGCTAGGGAAGGGGGTAAAGTTTAGGGATGGTCGTACCTGCTGGTTATAGTTCTGGGAGTTCTTCTACTCCCCAAGCCCGGCCCGAGGCCAGGCTTGACTTGTGAGAACTTGGTCCACAAAGCTATTGCTTGGAGCGGCCCGCAGGCCCACATACCCACCACAGCCCTGTTGGTCCGGCACTTCTTGAAGAAAATTATCTAGTGTTCTGTTGAAGATGTCCACGGTTGTTCCTGCAATATTTCTTATACTCGTTGGGTGTATATGATGGGGCCATCTTCAAGGGTAGTTGGGAAGATGGGGAAGAGAAGGAAAAGTCGTGAAAAGAGAAGAGATGGTGAAGGACAAAGAAGTGATTATGATAGCTGTAGATGAAGTACACAGCGATACCCAGATAATGAAGATATTTCCAGTGATAAAGGCAGCATGGAGTGAAGATGGCTATGTAGATGATGCGAGGATGATGGTCGTGTGTAGTGTAGATGGCTACAGTGTTGACACTCTATCAAGTGAAGAATTCTGGGTTTAGTTAAGATAGTTCAAGCTTTTATAGTTGCATGTAGTTACAGTGATAAAATATATCACTGCAAATATTTAATAAGACAAAACAAAACGCATTACTGAATATATTACGCATATATTACAGGTAAAGGAGTGACTTCCTAATTTTCGAATGCGCATTTCTTTTTTTATCAGAACAAGATCGAAGTTGGAATCTTCATAAGGAATATCCCGGGATGAATAAATCCAAAAGAGCCAAGATGAGGGTTCGAACCTCATCGCAGAGGATCCCAGACGCGCCTTAATCGACTGTGCCACGACTTGTGGATGTATCCATTTGATGCATCACGCTATTGTGATTTCTGTGTGTGATGTCCCGAGATGTCCCAGGGAAATAGCCCCAAACATCCTCAGGTCCATATGTCAATGCATGCTCTCTTAAGGGACCACACGAGCTAAAGGTGGGGAATTTATGGTCCAAGACGGCACTGTTGTGTGAGGTGTTGGGACGGTTGGGGCCCAAGAGTTATAGCCAGAGGAATGACACAAGACAGGTAATCCTGTCCAGCTTTCACTTCTGGGTGTTGGCTTAAGGGCTCCCTGCCGGTCTAATTGGTGCATTTCGGACACAAAGGCCATCCCGTTCATGGACAACACCACCACTATTGAGACGGATTTGAAAGGATTTCATTCGAATCTCTCAGCAGGAAGGGTTGCTTTGATGGAGGAAGGGGGAGAGGCTCCGGTCACCACGCTGCTTACCGCGCCGGTCGCTGCAGTAGAATTCTGAGTTACAGCATTACAGTTACAGTTACTGAGTTACTGAATCACAGTTACACAACTCTGAGTCAAGATAACCTTGCTCATCCTACCACTTTCTTGCTGCCTTATGCAATTTGTTAACTATGTAGCCTGCAGACTTTCCAAGCAACAGCATGTTGGACCAAGCTCTCACAAGTCAAGCCTGGCCCCCTGGCCGGGCTTGGGGAGTACAAAAAGTCAGAACCCTATCCAGCAGGTATCCATTAGATATATATATTCTATATTATAATTACAAATGTCTCTAAATGACATTCTTAACTAGGCAGTAGTAGTAGTGTAAATGGGGACTAGAGGGACGCGCGCCATCTGCCAGGAGGACCCCCCTGGGACTAGAGGGACGTGCGCCATCTGCCAGGAGGACCCCTTGGGACTACGACACCGCGCGCCATGTCCATGTGGTGCGCAGGTGACTAGCCACATAGTGTTGTAATGGGATTTCCCCGGAAGTTGGGGTGTCGGACGCGTAGTAGTGTAAATGGGGACTAGAGGGACGCGTGCCATCTGCCAGGAGGACCCCCCTGGGACTAGAGGGACGTGCGCCATCTGCCAGGAGGACCCCCCTGGGACTAGAGGGACGCGCACCATCTGCCAGGGGGACCCCCCTGGGACTACGACACCGCGCGCCATGTCCATGTGGTGCGCAGGTGACTAGCCACATAGTGTTGTAATGGGATTTCCCCGGAAGTTGGGGTGTGTCGGACGCGTGTGAGCGTCCGGTGTTTGGGTATGTGGTCAGGGAAGATTGTGGTCATGTTGTTTGGGGGGTAGGGGAATATGTAGGGCTATGTGGTATGAGGTAAAGTAAGAGGTATGTGGATATGTTGTTAAGAGTAAATGAATATGTATGTTTGTTTTCCGTAGACTTAATCCTGTGTGTAGATAATAGTTTATGATTAAAGACTATGTATTGCTATGAGTCTAGAGTATGTGGTGAGTGCTCTAGATGACCCAACATATGTTGTTGGGGTAGGGGAGGGACAGGGGTGAGGGAGGGAGAGGATAGGGAGTCTGAGGGAGAGTGAGGGGACCTTCCTCTATGGCGTGAGCGTTTAGAGCCATTTTTGTGGTTTGTGGTTTTGTCAGCTTCCGTTTAGGTAGCACTTGAGAGAGTTGAAGTGCCAGGAGGGTAGGAGAGAAAGAAAGAGGTAGACAGACCGACAGACAGACAGACAGACAGACAGACAGACAGACAGACAGACCGACAGACAGACAGACAGACAGACAGACCGACAGACAGACAGACAGACAGACAGACAGACAGACAGACAGACAGACAGACAGACAGACAGACAGACAGAGAGGAGAGGCTCTTAAGATGTGAATGAGATGCGGGAGCAGTAGGCAGAGAAGGTCTGTTTTATGTCTATGTCTTCAGAAGGGTGTGTGTACTGGACACCTTTCACTAGCTAACTGTATTTCCATGTAGCTGGTGTGGGCATATCTTCCGGAGTTAAGATGAGAGTCAGTATTTTTAACTTTTTCTCACCCAATGCAGCTGTTGGCGATCCAGGACGTCCATTAGTTTCCCCTTACAGGAGGTTTTGGGACATAGTTCGGCCATACAAGATAGGAAGTGTGGAGGAGGGTGAGAAGGCAGAGTCTCTCTTAAGATGTACCAGTTGGCGGATAAGGTCTGTTTTATGTAACAAATGCATGGAAGGGGTCAGTCCAAACGGATGTAGACCATTACCCACGTACCCTTAAGCGTTTTCAAAGACCGCAGAGAGGGTGTGTGAGTGTACTGCCCCACTGCTCAGAGTCAAACTGAAAGCATTTCCTTGTAACTGGGATCTTATCTCCTCCTCCCAGAGGCTGCGCAATGACTGCCGTTACTTCCGCCTAGCCAATGCGGTTTCGTTAAGGAAAGGGAGATGTAGCTAGCAGCAGCAGTGGGGTCTCACTATTCCACTTACCGCCCCCTCGCACTGGGGGAGTGGCGGTAATGGGGTGTACCATCCATCTATCCATCCATCCCTCCATCCACCCATCCATCCACCCATCCATCCACCCATCCCTCAATCCATCCATCGCTCTCTCTCTCTCTCTCTCTCTCTCTCTCTCTCTCTCTCTCTCTCTCTCTCTCTCTCTCTCTCTCTCTCTCTCTCTCTATTCAGATCATTTAATAGTTTGGAAAAGTAACATCGTTTCCTTTCTCCTGCTGCCACTGTTCACGTATCTTTTTGTCTTCCTTTCACTTAGACTGACAGCTCACCAGAGGATGGAAGACTAATGTCAATTTTCGGGCCCCCACATCTCTCACACCCTTATAACCGTATAACGTAACATGACCAACATGCTGACGTCGTTCTCTGCCCAAATATCATTAATCGTGAGTCGTGATCACTACCCACAAATTTTGTTAACTATGATCCCAACATCAGCTGACCCAATAAATATCATTGAAATGTAAGCGTGTTTTCTCAATCTCCATCACTTCTTCTATACCGTTACTGCAGACCTTGTAACACACAACGTCACACACCATTCATATATAAGGCAATGCGGAAAAACATAGTCTTGATACTATTATTAAATTGACTTGTTCATTATCCATGAGTTCAAGATCGTCTCACAGCCTTGAAATCAGACCTACATTATCCAAATGTAAACAGACCGAATGAGTCGATAGTGAAATAGCTCTGACCTGTATCACAGTCAAACTT